>CM024756.1:6168729-6275145 GCA_014218235.1 Colocasia esculenta
TTTGCGGATAGTGAGCTAGCTCTTCCAGAGGCCAGAAGGATGCCTCTATGTGTGACGCTGACCATAAACAAGGTGGCCGTCGATGCCGCCTTGGTGAATACTAGAGCGTCTATAAATGTGTGCCCTCTCAGCACTCTACGGATGTGTAATATTTCTGAGTGCCGCTTGCAACCAACTCCAACCACCATAGTGGCTTATGATAATTCCCGGCGAGCCTGCCACAGAGTCGTTTCCTTACAAGTAGAACTAGGCCCGTTCATGATGACTGTTGATTTCTATGTACTTGACATGACCTGACTTTCAAAGCTATTCTGGGTCGACCTTGGATCGAAGCACTAGGGGCAGTCCCCTCCACAACACACCTGTTACGCCCCGACGTGGAATATCGGAATGTGTGGCAGTTGTAAGAAAAGGTATAGAGCAAATACTAGACATCAAACCATTGCACAATCAATAATACTAAAGCAAACCTTTCTCATTAATAATTTCCAATGTCTAGTTACAACCACTATTATCAGAGCCAATCGATAGGGCCCAATTACATTGAAATAAAGCAAAGACTAAACTTCAAACCTAACTACTACAACGCTAAACATAGTAATAGGACGCTAGGGTACTCAAGACATCACTCCAGGTCGTTCCCGACCTCTTGAGTGTATGGTTCATCCTCGGTCTCACCTGAGAACACAATGACAAATAACGCAGGGTGAGCAATAACGCCCAGTAGGACTTAAATCTCAATAGTCAAGCAGGCTTTAAATAGTTAATGCATTAAAGGTAGAGTAACCAATGATAGAGCGAGAGAGTCGAGTAATAGATAGCAGGAGAGCACGAGAATGAAATAGCATAACTTTTCAAATATAGCACAAGTGTCGAGTATAGCACAAAATAGCAGGATGGCCATAGCACAAATAGCACAAAGTATAGCAATAGCACAACGAGTATAGCATAGCACTTTGTTGTCAACAGACAACGAGAGAATATAACACTTTTGATTGTCATTAGATTAATCTAGATAGTATGGCACTTGGATGTAATGCCGACATCCTGATCATTTAACTCCCATGGCAAATGGCACTTTCAAGCGCTCTCCCCAGGACCAGATCGGGCCCTATTGCGCTGGCATTGGTTATGTTGTTTATCTTTAGACAATCAGTCAATGGCCAATATAGAGTACCAAGGAATAGATGAGAGCACTAGATGAATAGATGAGCTAGTAGAGTGAATGTGAATAGATGAGCGAGTAGAGTATAGACGAGAGCTAGTGGACATTGTATGTAACACGTCGAGTAATCAGGTGATAGTAACAGTTGCACAACACATGCACTTGGTGTTGGCAGTTAGGTGTAACTCACGACTCTACCACTGGCCATGTTAAGCACAGGTCCAGAGGTCTGGCGTGATTCAAGATAAGAGCAAACTTCTAATAGCCGTTTGGATCATATCCATCCCTAAATGGGGTAATAGGTGTTAGGGTACAACCGGCTCGTCGACCATGTGGGAATCCATGGACAGAGGAGACTTACGGAGGCCTTGAACAAAGACTCACTAGCTAGTCCGACAGAAGGAATATCCGACGGAGAGTTCTTCCAAGTCAAGAAAGAGGGTAATTATAGAAACAAGTGCTCGACATTCTAGAGGAATTCTAGAATAGTGGAGCATCGGTATCGGTGTTCCAAAACATCACACAAAAATGTACACATGTATAATTAAGCATGAGGCAATTTAATTACATAAATTACCAGATGTATTTAGTAACATGTTAATGCCAATTAAGGCATATTTGGATGGTTTCAAAGTGTGTGCATGTGACATGAAATCATAGATGGAAATTGGTCGTGTGTATGTATTTTAAATCTCATATAAATTTCAAATGATATTAAGTGCAATTACTGTGGTTATAACTCGGATTAAAGGGTATAAACACAATAGGCAATTAGAACATTACAATTCAGGGGTTTTTCTGTAAAAGACCTAGATCGCGACGCACCCCCGTGAGGGTAGCGACGGGGTCAGGGCAGATCGCGACAAGGGCTTGTACTGAATGCAACAGGTTGTTCAGAACAGGTGTTGAAATCACGACGGGGTCTTGAGAGGATCGCGACGGTTCGGTCAGGACAGGCGCACTGATCGCGACGGTAGTGCCCGTCGCGTTCAAATCACGATGGTTAATGCTGTCACGACAAGACCCCTGAACGCAGCCTATCGGGCCATCGCGTTCATTGGGCCTGCACCTGAGTCCGACAGGGGTCAGACATGTCTTGGATTACAATTCAAGAGTTTCCCTTCTTGAGACAAGGGGATTCAAAATTATAGAACTAATTGTACAAGCAATGAAAAATCATGAAACTAGTTGCAGAACGACCTAGACACGCATGGGTACTTACAATAAATAGGAATTTGAAAACAATCAAGGTTTAGACATGTTTTAAACACGGGTATTCATGATGAACAAAAAACAGTACATAGTTGAGATCAATGATTAAATTTGCAAGATAGGACGAATCAAATTTAGGGCATTTAGGGGCAAAAGATGCCTAACATGCATCAGTTCCTACAGTACAAATCTCGTGGCATGGGTTGAGTATACAAGGAGATCTAGATTTTTGAAAAGGGTTCGAGGTCATGTAAGTTGTAGAACATTAAAAATCAAGAACAAAAGATATACTCGATGGAAAATTATGAAATCAAAGGACTTTTGTCCTTGAGGTTTAGATCAACCTACAGACGAAATTGATTTAGTTTTGCTCGCAAGAATGCTTACCTTTGATCGTTTTCCTCTTCTAGGGTTAAGACTTGAAGAACTTGGGTTGAGGGCTTGAGAACTCCTTTCTCCCACGAGATCTCCTCCTCTTGGCCTCTCCTCCTGGTCCAGAAACCTCTTGGCACGAGCTAGGGCTGGCCATAAGAGTTTAAGAGAAGTATTGAGCTTCTCCTCATTCCCTTTCCTAGTTAAGCCTAATTCCTATTAATTCTGACCTTTCCTATTTCCTACCTTCCTTCTAAGCATTCCACTTCCTATTTGGGTTGGGAAGAGAGCCAAATTCGTGGCCAATCAATTAGGATAGGTTTAGGATTCTAAATCTAACTATATTTGCTTATTTAATGTATTAAATTCCCCTTTTCTAATTAGGTAATAATTAGGTTGCGAATTTAGGGTATTTTCCCATTATTCATTTTTTATAAATCCATTTTTGGCCCACTAATTCTAATGGGTCCCTTTAATAAAGCCCATTACTTATTTTATTTTGATGGGTTTTATTTAATTCTCTTTTCTTTGATTTTCTAATTAATTTAATTAGTTTTCTTTATTGATTTTTTAATTATCAAAATTTTAATATTATTTAGATCTTTTGTAGCAACCCTAAATTTATGGGGAAAAATTAAATATTTATATTATTTAATTAGAAAATCAAATAAAAGGAAGATGTATTAAATCAACTAGGAATTCAAATAAGAGAGAATTAAATAAAACCCATTAAAAGAAAATGAGTAATGGGTTTGCTATATTGACCCATTAGAAATGAGTGGGCTAAAATAAAGATTTTTAAAAGGGGAATAATAGGAAATACCTAAAATTCGTAACTAAAATATTACTAAAATAAAAAAGAGATATTAATGTATTAAATAGCTAGTTTGAATTAGGATGGATTCCTAAACCTACCCAATTGATTGGCCACGAAATTCCCTCTCTCCCAACCCAAATAGGAGATCTCTTGCTTAAAAAAGGGGAGAGGAAAATAGGAAATTCAGATTTAATAGAGTTAGGCTTAAACTAGGAACGAGAATAGGGAGACGCTTAAATACTTCTCTTAAACCCTCATGGCCGCCCTAGCTCGTGCCAAGAGGTTCCTGGATAAGGAGGAGAGGCCAAGAGGAGGAGAATTCGTGGAGAGGAAGGATCTCTCAAGTTCTTCCCGAGTTCTTCAAGTCTTAACCCTAGAAGAGGAAAACAATCAAAGGTGGCATTCTCACAAGCATAAACCATGAAACTTTTACTGTAGGATGTCTCGTCTATCAGGAGCAAATGTCCTTTGGTTTCATAATTTTCCATCGAGCATATCTTTCATTCTTGATTTTTCATGTTCTGCAACTACATGACCCCGAACCCTCTTCTTAATTCTTGATCTCCTTGTATACTCAACCCCATGCCACGAGATTTTTACTGTAAGAACTGAGCATGTTAGGCATCTTTACCCCTAAAGGCCCTAAATTTGATTCATCCTATCTTGCGAATTTAATCGTTGATCTCAACTATGTATTGTTCATGTTCATCATGAATACCCGTGTTTAAAACATGTCCAAACCCTGATTATTTTTCCAATTCCTATTTATTGTAAGTATCCATGCATGTCTAGGTCGTTTTGCAACTAGTTTCATGATTTTTCGTGACTATACAATTAGTTGTGATTTATGAACCACCCTGTGTTAAATAGGGTAAGTTCTGGCCCGCAATCCAATGTAATGTCCTTTCCCTGTCGTACCCGGGCGCAGACCCTGTGAACGCGATGGCCCGATAGGCGCGTTCACAAGGGTCGTCGCGACAGCGCCCTCTGTCGCGATCTGATCGCGACAGGGCTGTCGTCGCGATCTGCTGCCCTACTGACTAAGCCTGTCGTGACCCGTACAAGCACCCGTCGCGATCTCAGTTGACCCCGTCGCGACCCTCATCAGGGTACGTCGCGATCTGGGTTCTTTTGCATAAAACCCCCTGTCTCAGCAATGCCTGATTACCTACAGTGTTTGTACTCTTGTTTAACAGTCATACATCCCAAAATAACTCTTGTTATAAATTAAATATTTATGTATGAGTAAAATACATGCACATGATCTTTCTATCTAAAATTTCATGACACTTACACACACTTTGAACCATCAATTATGGCATAATTTGGCAGAAACTATTTTATAATACATCTGGTAATTTATGTAATTAAATTACCTATACTTGTCTATCGTTTCTCGCGATGTTTTGGAAATACCGATATCGACGCTCCACTGTTCTAGAACTCCTCTAGAACGTCGAGCACTTGTTTCTATACACTCTCTCTTGACTTGGACGAACTCTCCGTCAGATACTCCATCTGTCGGACTAGTAAGTCTTTGTTCAAGGCCTCCGTAAGTCTCCTCTATCCATGGATTCCCACATGGTCGACGAGCCGGTTGTACCCTAACACCTGTTACACCCATTAGGGATCAATATGGTCCAAAGGCTATTAGAAATTCACTCTCGTCTTGAATCATGCCGGACCTCTGGACCTGTGCTTAACATGTCCAGTGGTAAGGTCGTGAGTTCGCCTGACTACCAACACCATGTGGGCGTGTTGTGCAACGGTTACTATCGCTCGTTACTCGACGTTTCAAGTGCAAGGTCTACTAACTCTCATCTATACTCTACTGGCTCATCTATTCCGTTCACTCTACTATCTCGTCTATTCATCTAGTGCTCTCATCTACTTTGGTACTCTATATTGGCCATTGACTGATTGTCTAAAGATAAACAATATAACTAATGCCTGGCATATATAAAGGGCCCGATCTGGTCCTGGGATGTGCGCACGAAAGTGCCAGTGCCCATAGAGTTAAATGATCAGAGTGTTGGCATTACACTCAAGTGCTATCTATCTGACTATCTAAATGACAATCAAAAGTGCTATGTTCTCTCGTTGTCCATTGACAACAAAGTGCTATCTATCTTGACTATCTAAATGACAATCAAAAGTGCTATGTTCTCGTTGTCCATTGACAACAAAGCGCTATCTATCTTGACTATCTAAATGACAATCAAAGTGCTATGTTCTCTCGTTGTCCATGGACAACAAAGTGCTATGCTATACTTATTGGCTATCTGTACTATGCCATCTTGCTATACTTGACATTGTGCTATCTTGCTATTATTGTGCTATCCCGACATTGTACTATTATTGGTAAGTCTATATTTGGAAAGTCTTGCTATTCGTTCACGTACTGTCCTGCTATATTTTTACTTGACACTCTCTTCCGTTCTGTCATTAGTTACTCTGCCTTTAATGCATTAATTACTTAAAGTCTGCTTGAGCCTGAGATTTAAGTCCTACTGGGCGATGTTCGCTCACCCTGCGTTATTTGTCAGTGTTCTCAGGTGAGACCGAGGATGAACCATACACTCAAGAGGATGGGAACAACCTGGAGTGATGTCATGAGTACCCTAGTGTCCTATTGCTATGTTTAGCGTTGTAGTAGTTAGGTTTGAAGTTTAGTCTTTTGCTTATTCCAATGTAATCGGGCCCCATAGATTGGCTCTGATATTAGTGGTTGTAACTAGACATTGGAAAGTATTAATGAAATGAATTGCTTAGTATTATTCATTGTGTAATGGTTTGATGTCTAGTACTCGCTCTATACCCTTTCTTGCAACTGCCTCGCGTTCCGATATTCCGCGTCGGGGCGTGACAGTTTTGTGGTATCAGAGCCTAGGTTATTCTTAGTACAGGATGATCTAGGTTAACCTGCCTCGACTAGAGTCAATTATCTAACCATGTGAGTTGGGTTAGAGCCAAGGGTAACTAGTAATAATAAACTCACACACGCACAAATTAAATTCCACATCGATATCATGACAAGAAGTTATTTTGTAGGAACTAAGCAATCAAGATGACTGCCGAACGTGCTCAAATGAGGGGCATGCAACAAACCATCCAAGAACTGACACGCGCCATTGTGCAAGCCACTAGGAGGTGGCAATCGTGGTGCAGGCGACCTGCATCGCAACTTCAGAAGTCTGAACCCACCTAGGTTCAGCGGATCCACGGATCCAGATGAAGCTGAGCACTGGCTCCAAGAGACGGAAATAATTTTCCATGTCATGTAATGTGCAGCGGGGGACAAGCTGCTACTTGGCATGTTCCAACTGGAGAAGGATGCCCGCGCTTGGTGGGAGTCAGTGGAAGCTACTAGAGAGAATGGGCCATTCACCTGGAACGAGTTTAAAGAAGCGTTCAACTCCAAATACTTCTCCGAGCGTGTTCAAGAAAGGAAGGCTGCAGAATTCGCTGCTCTTAAACAGCGGAGCTTGACTGTGGCCGAATATGAAGCCCAGTTCTCTAGACTGGCACGCTATGTTGTACATCTGGTAAACACTGAAAGGATGAAGGCTAAGTGCTTTCTAAACGGCCTTAAGCCCCACTACATCACTCAACTCGCACCTTTCGACATCCCGACCTACGCCGAGATGGTAAAGAGGCTCAGTGCTAGATGATGCTACGGACTTCACCGACCGTATCAAAGGGAAGTTCGTCAAGAAGGCAGTGACCTGGGTCAGTCATCTGCTAAGCCTACCAACGGCAAGAAGCGTCCCTTCAACATCACGAAGGGATCTAGCCAAGAAAGGAAACCCAAGGTTTTCGTACCCAACACTCCAACAAAGAGCCACTGCAAACACTGTGACAAGCTGGTCACACGGCTGATGAATGCTGGAGGAAATCCGGCGCATGTCTGTGCTGTGGAAGTCGCGAGCACCGTATCCCTGAGTGCCTGCTACTGAAAGAAATGAAAGGCGCCCTAATGTGCCTAAGAAACAGGGCGACGCAAGCCCTACATGATGAGGAACCTGCTATGGAGGGTGGCGTGGTAGAAGGTACCCTTCAAGTTTTCTCATTCTCAGCATTCATTATTTGATACTGGAGCCACTCATTCATTTATATCTCAAAACTTTGCTGATACTGTGAATGCTAAACCTATATCCATGGGTTGTGAGTTCTCTGTCACAACGCCACTAGGGGAGAAAGAGAAATTGAACAAATACTTTTCCTCTGCCGATGTAATGATCGGAGACCATAACCTAAAAGCCGACCTGGTGTGTATGTCCATGGAAGGCTATGATGTAATTTTGGGAGCCGACTGGTGTCCGCATATGGGGCAAGTGTCGACTGTAAGAAAGGGAAGGATACCTTTAGTGACTTTCCTAAATTGGCATTCTCTGGATTAGACATAAGAGACGGATGTCTCTAGTCTCCACCATAAAAGCCCACAACATGATGAAGAAAGATTTGTGTGCTTTCCTAGTAGCCGTAGTAGTGAAAAAGAAGGGTTCCAAAATAGAAGACATACATATAGTACAGACTACCCAGATGTATTCCCCGAAGTCCTGCCAGGGATTCCCCCTGAACGAGATGTCAACTTCGCCATTGAGTGACTCCTAGAGCTGCACCGGATCGCGTCAACCGTACCAGATGTCACCTGCCGAGCTGAAGGAATTGAAGGCACAACTGATGGAGCTACTAGAAAAGGGGTTCATCAGACCAAGTACTTCCCCATGGGGAGCACCTATGCTATTCGTAAAGAAGAAAGATGGATGATGAGGCTGTGCATCGACTATCGACAACTCAATCAGCTTACCATCAAGAACAAATACCCATTGCCTAGGGTCGATGAACTATTCGACCAAACTTATGGAGCGCAATATTTCTCCAAGATCGATCTTCGATCTGGCTATCACCAAATGAGGATCAAGGATGACGATATTTTCAAAACGGCTTTCAGGAGCAGGTATGGACATTATGAATTCGTCGTTATGCCTTTTGGTCTAACCAATGCTCCTGCAGCCTTTATGCAACTCATGAACAACATATATCGGCCATACCTCGACAAGTTCGTGGTCGTCTTTATCGACGACATCCCTATACTAAGACCAAGGAAGAGCATGAAGAACACCTAAAGACATCACTACAAGTTTTGTGAGACAACAAGCTACGCAAAGCTAGCAAGTGTGAATTCTGGCTCGAAGAAGTATCCTTCTTGGGCCATGTCATGTCAGAGGACGGCATCTCTGTTGATCCCTCCAAAGTCGAAGCTGTACTCAACTGGGAGAGACCAACTAATATCACCGAGATAAGAAGCTTCCTAGGACTGGCTGGCTACTATAGGCGGTTCATCAAGGACTTCTCAAGGATCGCTGTTCCTCTCACGCGTCTGACACGAAAGGAGAATCCATACTCCTGGAGTAAAGAGTGTGAGAAAAGTTTCCAAACCCTCAAGGACTATCTTACCTCAGCACCTGTTCTCGCTCTGCCAATAGAGGGAGAAGGTTCTCTGTCTCACCGATGCCTCAGGAATCGGGCTAGGTTGTGTACTCATGCAAAAGGAGAAGGTCATCGCCTATTCTTCAAGACAACTGAAGACACATGAAGTCAATACCCTGTACATGATCTCGAGCTGGCTGCCGTGGTCTTCGCCTTGAAGATGGGAGACACTATCTATATGGCGAGCAATTCACTGTCTACTCAGACCATAAAAGTCTGAAGTATTTATTCTCTCAGAAGGAACTCAACATGAGACAAAGGAGATGGCTGGAATACTTGAAAGATTTCAATTTCCACATCCAATACCACCCAGGCAAGGGAAATGCCGTGGCTGATGCTCTTAGTAGGAAGCCAATGGCATGTCTCAAGTCTGTCCTTGGCGAGATGCAACTACTAGAACAATTCGCAAGGTTAGACTTAAATATCGAACATAGAGATGATCGAGTCTGGTTGCCAATATCAAGATTCAATCTGATCTGCTGGAGGAGATGAAATCTCAACAAGACGATGATCCATTCTGGGTTCGCGTCAAAGAAACTCTAACTGAAAGATCGGACTTTGTAATGACTGAAGACGGAAGGCTTGTCTTTCAAGGAAGGACATGTGTTCCGACAATGAAGAACTAAAGAGAAGACTAATGGATGAAGCTCACAAGACAAGGTATACTATTCATCCAGGAGGTACCAAAATGTATCAAGATATATGAAAGAACGTTTTGGTGGCGAAATGAAAAGAGAGGTAGCTAAAACATGCCACTCACTGCCTACTTGCCAACAAGTAAAAGCAGACAACACTGCGCCCTGCTGGTGTACTCAGACGCTAGACATTCTGGAGTGGAAATGGGAAAGTATCGGCATGGACTCATCATGGGTTTACCCAAGACCGTGGTGGACTCGACGCCATATAGGTCATTGTGGACCGACTAACCAAATCCGCCCACTTTGCCTATAAAGAGTAAATGGTCAGTAGAGGTACTAGCTGCCTTATACGTCAAGGAGATTGTAAGACTACATGGCATTCCATCATCTATTGTTTCGGATCGAGATCCGAAATTCACATCTCATTTTTGGAAAGGACTGCAAGGTGCACTGGGTACTAAACTCAACTTTAGTACTGCATTCCATCCACAAAACGATGGGCAAACTGAAAGAACCAACCAATAGTGGAAGACATATTGAGAGCTTGCACTATAGATTTTCAAGGTTATTGGAATGAGCACCTACCTCTTTGAGTTCACCTATACAACAGTTACAGGCGAGTATCAAGATGGCACCGTTCGAAGCACTCTACGGAGGAATTGCAGATCCCCTGCATGTTGGAATGAGGTTGGAGAACAGCAATGGCTAGGCCCAGACATGGTGCAACGGACAACGAAGGACATTCAGGTAATCAGAGACGGCTCAAGATTGCCCAATCTAGACAAAGAGCTACGTCGACAAAAGAAGGCGAGATCTGGAATTTCAAGTGGGTGATCATGTGTTCTAAAAGTGTCACCTACTTGTGGCATCCAAGATTTGGTGTAAAGGGAAAGATAAGCCCTATATTCATCGGTCCTTTTAAAGTACTCGAAAGGGTTGGTGAGGTTGCATACCGGCTGGCGTTGCCACCGGATTTGTCATGTGTACACAATGTGTTCCAGTTTCCATGCTTAGGAAATATGTGTACGACCCCACGCACATCATTCGCCACGAGAAGTTGATATTGAATAAAGATGTGACGTACGAAGAGAAGCCAGTCAAGATACTGGAACGGAAGATACAACAACTCAGGAACCGTCCCATCCATGTGGTTAAAGTCCTATGGAATAATCGTGGAGTGGGAAGAGGCAACCTGGGAGGGAAGGAATCATCAGACGGAGCTACCCCGCTCTTTTCGGTAAGACATTCTCTCTTGAATGATCACATGAATTTGGGGACCAAATTCTTTTTAAGAGGGGGAGGATGTAGCAACCCTAAATTTATGGGAAACAAATTAAAATATTATATTTTTTAATTAGAAAAATCAAATAAAAGGAAGAGTGTATTAAATCAACAAGGAAATCAAATAAGAGAGAATTAAATAAAACCCATTAAAAGAAAATGGGTAATGGGCTTTTGCTATATTGACCCATTAGAAATGAGTGGGCTAAAATAGAGATTTTTAGAAGGGGAATAATAAAGAAATACCCAAATTCGTAACTAAATATTACTAAAATAGAAAAGAGATATTAATGCATTAAATAGCTAGTTTGAATTAGGATTGGATTCCTAAACCTACCCCAATTGATGGCCATGAAATTCTCTCTCTCCCAACCCAAATAGGAGATCTCTTGCTTAAAATGGGAGAGAAAAATAGGAAATTCAGAATTTAATAGGAGTTAGGCGTAAACTTGGAAAGGGAATAGAGAGAAGCTTAAATACTTCTCTTAAACCCTCATGGCCGGCCCTAGCTCGTGCTAAGAGGTTCCTAGACCAGGAGGAGAGGCCAAGAGGAGGAGAATTCATGGAGAGGAAGGAGATCTCAAGTTCTTCCCGAGTTCTTCAAGTCTTAACCCTAGAAGAGAAAAAAAACATCAAGGTAGGCATTCTCACAAGCATAAACCATGAAAATTTTTTTGTAGGATGTTTCGTCTATCAGGAACAAATGCCCTTTGGTTTCATAATTTTCCATCGAGCATATCTTTCGTTCTTGATTTTTCATGTTCTGCAACTTACATGACCCCGAACCCTCTTCTTAATTCTTGATCTCCTTGTATACTCAACCCCATGCCACGAGAATTTTATTGTAGGAACTGATGCATGTTAGGCATCTTTGCCCCTAAAAGCCCTAAATTTGATTCATCCTATCTTGCGAATTTAATCGTTGATCTCAACTATGTACTGTTTCATGTTAATCATGAATACCCGTGTTCAAAACATATCCAAACCCTGATTGTTTTCCAATCCTATTTATTGTAAGTACCTTGCATGTCTAGGCCGTTTTGCCAACTAGTTTCACGATTTTTCGTTGACTATACAATTAGTTGTGATTTTCTGAACCACCCTGTGTTAAATAGGGGTATGTTCTGGCCCGCAAATAATGTAATGTCCTTTCCCTGTCGGACCCGGGGCAGAGCCTGTGAACGCGACGGCCCGATAGGCCGCATTCACAAGAGTCATCGCGACAACACCCTCTGTCGCGATCTGATCGCGACAGGGCCTGTCGTCGCAATCTGCTGCCCGACATGACTAAGCCTGTCGCGAACCGTACAAGCACCCGTCGCGATCTCAGTTGACCCCGTCACGACCCTCATCATGTACGTTGCGATCTGGGTTCTTTTTGCATAAAAACCCCTGTCTCAGCAATGCCTGATTACCTACAGTGTTTGTACTCTTGTTAAACAGTCTACATCCCGAAAATAATCTTGTTATAAATTAAATATTATGTATGAGTAAAATACATGCACATGATCTTTTCTATCTAAATTTCATGACACTTACACACACTTGAACCATCCAATTATGGCATAATTGGCAGATGAAACTATTCATAATATATCTGTAATTATGTAATTAAATTACCCTATACTGTCTATCGTTTCTCGCGATGTTTTGGGAATACCGATATCGACGCTCCATGTTCTAGAACTCCTCTAGACGTCGAGCACTTGTTTATATATAACCCTCTCTGACTTGGACAAATTCTCCGTCGGATACTCCATCTGTCGGACTAGTAAGTCTTTGTTCATGGCCTCCGTAAGTCTCCTCTATCATGGATTCCCACATGGTCGACGAGCCGGTTGTACCCTAACACCTGTTACACCCATTAGGGACCAATATGGTCCAAACGGCTATTAGAAATTCACTCTCATCTTGAATCACGCCGGACCTTTGGACCTGTGCTTAACATGGCCAGTGGTAAGGTCGTGAGTTCTGCCTGACTGCCAACACCATGTGCGCGTGTTGTGCAACGGTTACTATCGCTCGTTACTCGACGTTTCATGTGTAAGGTCCACTAACTCTCATCTATACTCTACTCGCTCATCTATCCCGTTCACTCTACTATCGTCTATTCATCTAGTGCTCCCATCTACTTCTTGGTACTCTATTGGCCATTGACTGATTGTCTAAAGATAAATATATAAACTAATGCTGACAATATATAAAGGGCCCGATCTAGTCTTGGGATGTGCGCCCGAAAGTGCTAGTACCCATGGGAGTTAAATGATCAGAGTGTTGACATTACACTCAAGTGCTATCTATCTTGACTATCTAAATGACAATCCAAAAGTGCTATGTTCTCTCGTTGTCCATTGACAACAAAGTGCTATCTATCTTGGACTATCTAAATGACAATCAAAAGTGCTATGTTTCTTGTCCATGACAACAAAGTGCATCTATCTTGACTATCTATAGTGCTATGTTCTCTGTTGTCCATTGATAACAAAGTGCTATGCTATATTATTGTGCTATGCTATACTTATTGTGCTATGCTATAATCGTTGTGCTATCTGTACTTGACCATCTGCTATACTTGACATGTGCTATCTTGCTATTATTGCTATTCTTGGTAAGTTATATTTGGAAAGTCTTGCTATTTCGTTCACGTACTGTCCTCTATTTTTACTTGACACTCTCTACCGTTCTGTATTAGTTACTCTGCCTTTAATGCATTAATTACTTAAAGCCTGCTTGAGCTTGAGATTTAAGTCCTACTGGGTGATGTTCGCTCACCCTGCGTTATTGTCATTGTGTTCTCAGGTGAGACGAGGATGAACCATACACTCAAGAGGACGGGAATGACCTGGAGTGATGTCATGAGTACCCTAGTGTCCTATTGCTATGTTTAGCGTTGTAGTAGTTAGGTTTGAAGTTTAGTCTTTTGCTTTATTCCAATGTAATCGGGCCCCATAGGTTGGCTCTGATATTAGTGGTTGTAACTGAACATTGGAAAGATATTAATGAAATGAATTTGCTTTAGTATTATTCATTGTGTAATGGTTTGATGTCTAGTACTCTCTCTATACCCTTTTCTTGCAACTGCCTCGCGTTCCGATATTCCGGTCGGGGCGTGACATCTTTAATTTTGAAAAATCCAGGTTGCTACATCCTGCCTCTCTTAAAAGAATTTGGTTCCCAAATCATATGATCATATAGGGAGGGTTGTTTTACCGAAAAGATCAGGGTAGTTCGTCTGACGATTCCTTCCGGTTCCCATGTAGCTTCTTCCATTCCGCGGTTATTCCATAAGACTTAACCACATGGATGGGATGGTGCCTGAGATGTTGAATCTTCCGTTCCAGTATCTGACTGGCTTCTCTTCGTATGTCACATCCTTGTTCAGCACCAACTTCTCGTGGTTGAATGATGTTGTGTAGGATCATAGACATACTTCTGAGCATGGAGACTGGAACACATTGTGTACACATGCCAGATCCGGGTGGTAATGCCAGTCGGTATGCAAACCTCACCATCCTTAGAGTATCTCAAAAGGATCGATCAATCTAGGACTGAGCTTTCCTTTCACTCCAAATCTTTGGATGCCATGTATAGGTGACACCTTTAGGAATACATGATCACCGACTTGAAATTCAAGTCTCGCCTTCTTTTGTCGGCATAGCTCTTTGTCTAGACTGAGCAGTCTTAAGCCGATCTCTAATCCTGAATGTCCTTTGTGGTAAGTTGCACCATGTCGGGCCTAGCCATTGCTATTCTCCAACCTCATTCCAGCATGCAGGAGATCTACAATTCCTCGTAGAGTGCTTCGAACGGTGCCATTTTATACTCGCCTGGTAACTGTTGTTATAGGCGAACTCAATAAGAGATAGATGCTCGTTCCAATATCCTGGAAGTCTATAGTGCAAGCTCTCAACGTGCCTTCCACTATTTGGTTGCTTCTTTCAGTTTGCCCATCAATTTGTGGATGGAATGCGGTACTAAAGTTGAGTTTAGTACCCAGTGCAACTTGCAGTCCTTTCCAAAAATGAGATGCAATCTCGGATCTCGATCCGAGACTATGGATGATGGAACTCGTGCAGTCTCACTATCTCCTTGACATATAGGGCAGCTAGTACCTCTACCGACCACTTACGCTTATGGCTAGGAAGTGGGCAGATTTGGTTAGTCGGTCTACAATAACCCATATGGCGTCGAGTCCACCACGAGTCTTGGGTAACCCAGATATGAAATCGTGCCAATGCTTTCCATTCCATTCCAGAATATCTAGTGGTCTAAGTACACCAGCAGGGTGCAGGTGTTCCGCTTTTACTTGTTGGCAAAGTAAGGCAGTGAGCGACATGTTCCGCTACCTCTCTCTTCATGTTCGGCCACCAAAATGTTCTTTTCATGTCTTGATACATTTTGATACCTCCTGGATGAATATTATACTTTGTCTTGTGAGCTTCATCCATTAATCTTCTCTCGTTCTTCATTGTCGGGAACACATGTCCTTCCTTGAAAGACAAGCTTCCGTCTTCAGTCATTGCAAAGTCCAGTCTTTCGGCTAAAGTTTCCTTGACGTGAACTAAAAATGGATCATCATCGTGTTGGGATTGATCTCCTCGAGTAGATCAGATGAATCTTGATATTGGCAACCAAGACTCGATCATCTCTATGTTCAATATTTAAGTCTAACCTTGCGAATTGTTCTAGTAGTTACATCTCGCCAACGACTAGACTTGAAACA
Source organism: Colocasia esculenta (assembly GCA_014218235.1). Classification (NCBI taxonomy): domain Eukaryota; kingdom Viridiplantae; phylum Streptophyta; class Magnoliopsida; order Alismatales; family Araceae; genus Colocasia; species Colocasia esculenta. The sequence goes on from CM024756.1 coordinate 6,184,431, forward strand.
GATGCCATCTTGCTTTCTACAAAGAGCATCAGCCACAGTTTCCCTTTCCTGGATGGTATGGAGTTGAAGTCGAAATATTTGAGTATTCCAGCCATCTTCTCTGTCTCATGTTGAGTTCTTTATAGGAGAATAAATACTCAGACTTTTATGGTCTGAGTAGACAGTGAATTTCTCTCCATACAAGTAGTGTCTCCAGATCTTAGGGCGAAGACCACGGCCGCCAACTCCAGATCATGCACAGGGTAGTTGACTTCCTTGTTTCAGTTGTCTTGAAGAATAGGCAATGACCTCTCTTTTAAATTAGTACACACCTAGCCCGATTCCTGAGGCATCGGTGTAGACAGAGAACCCTTCTCCCTTTATTGGCAGAGCAAGAACAGGTGCTGAGGTAGACAGTCTTTGAGAGTTTGGAAACTTTTCTCACACTCTTTACTAGGAGTATGGATTCTCCTTTCGTGTCAGACGCGTGAGAGGAACGACGATCCTTAAGAAGTCCTTGATGAACGCCTGTAGTAGTCATCAGCCCCAAGAAACTTCTAATTTCTGTGACATTGGTTGGTCTCTCCCAGTTGAGTACAACTTCGACTTTGGAGGGATCGACGAGATGCCGTCCTTTGAAATGACATGGCTCAGAAGGACACTTCTTCGAGCCAGAATTCACACTTGCTAAGCTTGGCGTACAGTTTGTTGTCTCGCAATGCTTGCAGTGCTATCTTCAGGTGTGTTCTTCATGCTCTTCCTTGGTCTTGGAGTATATGAGGATGTCATCGATAAAGACGACCCGAACTTGTCGAGGTAGGGCTGATATATGTTGTTCATGAGTGCATAAAGGCTGCCAGGAGCATTGGTTAGCCCAAAAGGCATAACAACGAATTCATAGTGCCGTACCTACTCCTGAAAGTCGTGTTGAAGATATCGTCCTCCTTGATGCTCAATTGGTGATAGCCAGATCGAAGATGATCTTGGAGAAAATATGAGCGCCAGATATTGGATCGAACAGTTCATCGACTCTGGGCAAATGGTACTTGTTCTTGATGGTGAGTGATTGAGTTGTCGATAGTTGATGCAGAGCCTCATAGATCATCCTTCTTCTTGACGAAACAGCACAGGCACTCCATGGGGAAGTACTTGGTCTGATGAACCCCATTTCTAGTAGCTCCATCAGTTGCGTCTTCAACTCCTTTAGCTCGGCAGTGACAATCCGGTACGGTTGACGCGATACGGGGCAGCTCCAGGGATCAACTCTATGGCGAAGTTGACATCACGTTCCGGGGGAATCCCTGACAGATCTTCAGGAAACACATCGGGGTAATCCTGAACTATGTGAATGTCTTCTATCTTAGAACCCTTCTTTCCACAATACGGCTGCTAGGAAAGCAATACTACCTTCCTTATCATGTTATGGGTTTTTATGGTGGAGATTAGAGGCATTCGTCTCTTATGTTTGATCCCAGAGAATGCCAATTTAGGAAAGTCACTAAAGATAACCTTCCCTTTCTTATAGTCGACACTTGCCCCAAAAGTGGACACCAGTCGGCTCCCAAAATTACATCGTAGCCTTCCATGGGCATACACACCATGTAGCAACCTGAAGTTTTAAGAAAATAAAGAATTAAAACCTAGCTAATGGATATTTAAATGAAAAGAGCATTAAATAAAAACCCATTAAATGGAAAAGAGTAATGGGCTTTGCTTAATGGACCATCTAGAATTATGGGGTCAAAATATGAATTTACACAAAGGGAGAATAATAAGAAAATACCCTAAATTCGGAGTTTTAATTATATCATAATTGGAAAGGGGTTATTAAAGCAATAAAAGTGGCAATTAGAGTTGGAATTGGATTCCTAAACCTACCCCATCTAGTCTAGCACGAAATTAGATACTATCCTAATCCAATTAGAGATGGAAAGCAAGAGAGGAAAGGTGGAGTTAGGAAATCTCGGAATTAAGAAGAATTTGGGTAGTAGTAGGAATAGGAACTTGTGTTTACATAAATACATCTCTTAAACCCTCTTGGCCGACCCTAGCTCGTTGCCAAAGGTTGTTGGACGTGGAGAAGAGGCCAAGAGGAGAGGATCTCGTGGGGAGAAGGAGTTCTTGGAGCTTCTTCCTCGTTCTTCAAGTTCTAGCCCTAGAAGAGGAAATCGAGTCAAGGTAGGCAATCTCACAAGAAAAAATCATAATATTTCGTCTGCAGATTGTTCCATGCATCAGGAATAAAACTCTCAAATTTCATAATTTTCCATCGAGCCAATATTTTCTTCTTGAATTTGAAGTTCTGCAACTCTCTTGACCCCGAACCCTCTTCATAATTCTTGTTCTCCATGAATACTAAATCCCATGCCTTGAAATTTTTATGGGAAGTACTGATGATCATTAGGGAACTTTCGCCCCTAAAAGCTCTAATTTTTATAAAGCATGTGCTCGAATTAAAATCATTCATCTCTGCTGCACCTGAATCAGGTTGCTCTTGTTCAACTTGTTAGAAACTATGTCGATCTATGATTACTTCCAATTCCTAATATTGGAAGTACCCTTGCATGTCTAGATTAATTTAAAAACTGGTTTCATAATTGTTCATAGTGTATACAATTAGTTATGATTTTCTGAACTACCTATGTAAAAAAGGCAAGTTTCTGGACCGCAATCCAGGACAGATCAGAGCTCTGTCAGACCCAGGCCACGGACATGAGAACGCGACGGCCCGACATGTCGCCTTCTCAAGCCCGTCGCGACGCCTTTCTTGTCGCGTTCTGAACGTGACAGGACACCCGTCGCGTTCTGGCCGCCTGAGCAGACAGCCCTGTCGCCACCCTTTTCATGCCCTGTCGCGATCTGCCTGTCCCTGTCGCTATCCTTGCAACCCTATGTCGCCTTCACAGTTTTTGATGAAAACCCATAAAAATTATTTCTGTCGCTTTATAAATTCCTACGCCTTTTTACAGTTATACCCAGTAAAAACTTGTTTTAAAAATGGAGCTACATTGAATGATTTAAAATACATATTCACGACTTATTTCCATCTATGATTTCTCTTACACTTGCACACACATGAACCATCCATATAGACTGAGATCTGGCATAAAATATCTCATATTGTATCTGGGAATTTAATGCAATAAAGTATATTAATGGCCTATTTTAAAGGACTTGTATTCGTTTCTTGCGTGGGTTATATTCCGATATCGACGATCCACTGTTCTAGATTCCTCTAGAACGTCGAGTACCTGTTTTATATAACACTTTACTTGGCTTGTGGTGAACTCTCTGTCGGTGTTCCTTTCGCCGGACTAGTGAACCCTTGCACAAGGCCTCCGTAAGTCTCCTCTGATCATGGATTCCCACATGGTCGACGAGCCGGTTGTACCCAAACACCTGTTACACCATTTAGGGATCATTACGATCCAAACGGCCTAGAAGTTCACTCTCGTCTTGAATTCACACCGGACCTCTGGGCTTGTGCTTAACCTGGCCAGCGAAAGGGTTGTGAGTTCCACCTGACTGCCAACACCAAGTGCGCGTGTTGTGCAACTGTTACTATCCCCTGTTTACTTGTCGCATTACGTGCAATGTCCACTAGCTCTCATCTATACTCTACTCGCTCGTCTATTCACGTTCACTCTACTATCTCGTCTATCATCTAGTACTCTCATCTACTTCTTGGTACTCTATATTGGCCATTGAGATTGTCTAAAGATAAACAATATAACCAATGCCTGGCAATATATAAAGGGCCCGATCTGGTCCTGGGATGTGCGCCCGAAAGTGCTAGTGCCCATGGGAGTTAAATGATCAGAGTGTGGCATTACACTCAAGTGCTATCTATCTCGACTACCTATATGACAATCAAAACACAAAAACGTGCTTATACTCTCTCGATGTCTAGAATGACAAACAAGTGCTATACTCGTCGTGCTATACCATACTTGTGCTAGTTGTGCTATGGCCATCCTGCTATTCGTGCTATACTCGATACTTGTGCTATTTTGGAAACTATACTCGATCTCATGCTATTGTGCTGTCACTTGCTATAATTTGACTCTCTTGTACATGCTCTCTTTGATACTCTGCCATTAAATGTGTTAATTATTAAAGCCTGCTTGAGCCTGAGATTTAAGTCCTACTGGGCGTTATCGCTCACTCTACGTTATTTGATGTGTGTTCTCAGGTGAGACCGAGGTGACACATACACTCAGGAGGAAGGGAATGACCAAGAGTGAAGCCAAGAGTACCCTCGAGTCATTATGCTATTAGCGTTGTAGTTAGTTATTTCCTTCTATTGCAATGTAATTGGGCCCTATAGAATGGCTCTGATATTAGTGGTTGTAACTATACATTTGAAAAGTTATTAATGAGAAGATTTGCTTTATGTTATTCAATGTGCAATGTTTGATGTCTAGTACTCGCTCTATACCTTTTTCTTGCAACTGTCTTCGCACTCCGATATTCCGCATCGGGGGGTGACAGTTTTGTGGTATCAGAGCCTAGGTTCTTTAGTACAGGATGATCTAGGTTACCTGTCTCGACTAGAGTCAATTATCCCATCTATGTGAGTTGTGGTTAGAGCAAGGGTAACTAGTTAAAATAAACTCACACACGCACAAATTAAACTTTCAATCAGCATTATAACTATCAAACTATTTTGTAGGAACTAAACAGCTACAATGACTGCGGAACGTGCCCAGATGAGAGGCATGCAACAATCCCTCCAGGAACTGACTTGTGCCATAATACAAGCCACCCAGCAAGGTGTGGTAACCGCGGAGGGAACCAACCAGGTGCAAGCGAGCTGCATCGCAATTTCAGGGGTCTGAACCCGCCTAGGTTCAGTGGGTCTACGGATCCAGATGAAGCAGAGCACTGGCTAAAGGAAACGGAAAGGATCTTCCGTGTAATGCAATGTGCGGACGGAGACAAACTCCTATTAGCGACATTCCAATTGGAGAAGGATGCCCGCGCATGGTGGGAGTTGGAAGCCACAAGGGAAAACATCCATTTACTTGGGCCGAATTGAAGGAAGCTTATAATGCTAAGTACTTCTCTGAACGAGTACAGGAAAAGAAAGCTGCTGAATTCGCTGCTCTTAAAGAGTGGCCTGACGGTAGCAGAATACGAAGCCTAGTTCTCTAGACTGGCACGCTATGCTGTACATCTGATCAACACTGAGAGAATGAAGGCTAAGCGCTTTCTAAATGGCCTAAAGCCTCAGTACATTACTCAACTGGCGCTCTCGACATACAAACTTATGCCGATATGGTTAAGAAGGCCCAGCTACTAGAAGATGCTACGGACTTCACTGACCGTATCAAGGGAAGTTCGTAAGAAAGAAATGACATCGGAACCAGCATCTGCCAAGCCGACCAACGGCAAAAAGCGTTCTTTCCACCCAACTGAGGGATCCAACCAAGATAGGAAACCCAAGGTCTTCATCCCCAACACACCAACAAAGAGCCATTGCAAACACTGTGACAAACCTGGTCACACCGCTGAGGAGTGCTGGAGAAAAAGCCGGAGCGTGTCTGCGCTGCGGAAGTCGCGAGCATCGCATACCCGAGTGCCCGATGCTGAAAGAAAATGAGAAGCTCACTACTATGCCAAAGAAACAGGGCAGGCTGCAAGCCCTGCACAATGAAGAAACCATCGAGGAAGGTGGCATGGTAGAAGGTACCATGCTAGTCTTTCTTTGCCAGCATTTGTTATTTGATACTGGAGCTACTCTTCATTCATTCGCAACACTTTGCTGATACCCTGACTGCAAAACCTAAACCAGGTGTGTGAATTCTCTGTCACAACACACCTTGGGGGAGAAGGAGAAAATAAACCAATATTCCATCTGCCAATGTAATGATCGGAGACCATAACTTAAAGGCCGACCTGGTATTGTATGTCCATGGAAGGGTATGATGTCATATTGGGAGCCGACTGGTTGTCCACATATGGGGCAAGCGTCGATTGTAAGAAAGGAAGGGTAACGTTAGTGACTTTCCTAAAGTAGCATTCACTGTGATAGACATATGAAGCGGATGTCTTTAGTCTCCGCCTTAAAAGCCCATAACATGATAAGGAAAGGTGTTTGATTTCCTTGCGGCCGTCATAGTCGAAAAGAACGGTTCAAAAATAGAAGACATCCACATAGTCCAGGACTACCCAGATGTATTCCCTGAAGACTTACTCGGAGTCCCCCCTGAACGTGACGTCAATTTCGCCATTGAGTGACTCCTGGAGCTGCACCGGTATCGCGTCAACCATACCAGATGTCACCTGCCGAGCTGAAGGAATTGAAGGCACAACTGATGGAGCTGCTAGAGAAGAGGTTCATCAAACCAAAGTACTCCCCTTGGGGAGCACCTGTGCTATTCGTCAAAAAGAAGGATGGGTCGATGAGACTATGCATCGACTATCGTCAACTCAACCAATTGACCATCAAGAACAAGTACCATTGCCTAGGATCGATGAACTATTCGACCAAATTTCTGGAGCGCAATATTTCTCCAAGATCGATCTTCGATCCGGTTATCATCAAATGAGGATCAAGGATGACGATATCTTCAAAAACGGCCTTCAGGAGCAGGTATGGACATTACGAATTTGCTGGTATGCCTTTTGGTCTAACCAATGCTCCTGCAGCCTTTATGCAACTCATGAACAGCATATATCGGCCATACCTTGACAAATTGTGGTCGTCTTCATCGACGATATCCTCATATATTCAAAGACCAAGGAAGATCATGAAGAACACTTGAGGACCGCACTGCAAGTCTTACGAGACAACAACTATATGCAAAATTAAGCAAGTGCGAGTTCTGGCTCGAGGAAGTGTCCTTCTTGGGCCATGTCATCTCAAAAGACGGCATCTCTGTTGATCCCTCCAAAGTCAAAGCTGTACTCAACTGGGAGAGACCAACCAATGTCACAGAAATTAGAAGCTTCTTAGGACTGGCTGGATACTACAGGCGGTTCATAAAGGACTTCTCTAAGATCTCCGTACCACTCACGCGTCTGACACAAAAGGAGAATCCCTACTCCTGGAGTAAAGAGTGTGAGAAGAGTTTCCAAACTCTCAAAGACTGCCTTACCTCAGCACTTGTTCTCGCTCTGCCATAGAGGGAGAAGGTTTCTCCATCTACACCGATGCTCAGTATCGGGCTAGGATGTGTACTCATGCAAAAGGAGAAGGTCATCGCCTATTCTTCAAGACTACTGAAGACATATGAAGTCAACTACCCTGTACACGATCCGAGCTGGCTGCCGTGGTCTTCGCCTTGAAGATTTGGAGACAATATCTATATGGCGAGCAATTCACTGTCTACTCAGACATAAAAAGTCTAAAGTATTTATTCTCTCAGAAAGAATCAACATGAGGCAGAGAAGATGGTTAGAATATCTAAAGGACTTCGATTTCAACATCCAGTACCATCCAGGTAAGGGAAACGCCATGGCCGATGCTCTTAGTAGAAAGCCATGACATCTATCTCAAGTCTAGTCCTGGCGAGATGCAATTACTTGAACAATTCGCGAGGCTAGACTTAAATATTGAACATAGGGATGATCATGTTTGGATGCCAATCTCAAGATCCAATCCGATCTGCTGGAGGAAATCAAGATGCAACAGGACAATAATCCATTCTTGGTTCGTGTCAAGGAAACCTTAGCGGACAGACCGGATTTTGCCGTAACTGAAGATGGAAGGTTAGTATTCCAAGGGAGAACTTGTGTCCCAGACAACGAAGCCCTAAAAAGGAAACTAATGGATGAAGCTCATCAAACTAAGTACACTATTCATCCAGGAGGTACCAAAATGTATCAATACATGAAAAGAACATTTGGTGGCCGAATATGAGAGGGAAGTAGCCGAGCATGTAGCTCATTGCCTCACATGTCAGCAAGTAAAGCGGAAACCCTGCGCCCTGCCGGTGTACTCAGACCGCTAGATATCCCAGAATGGAAGTGGGAAAGCATTGGCATGGACTCATCATAGGTTTACCCAGAACTCGTGGTGGACTTGATGCCATATGGGTCACGTTGACCGATTGACCAAATCTGCGCACTCTTACCCATAAAGAGTACATGGTCTGTGGAGGTGCTAGCTGCATTTATATGTCAAGGAGATCGTGCGGTTACACGTTATCCGTCATCTATCATCTCAGATCGAGATCCAAGGTTCACCTCTCATTTTGGAAAGGTCTACAAACTGCCCTTGGTACGAAGCTTAATTTTAGTACCGCCTTTCACCCGCAGACTGATGGGCAAACTGAGAGGACAAATCAAATGTAGAAGACATATTAAGAGCCTGCATTATAGATTTCAAGGTCATTGGAATGAACACTTACCCTTGATGAGTTCGCCTATAACAACAGTTACCAGGCGAGTGTTAAGATGGCACCATTTGAAGCACTTTATGGCAGGAATGGTAGATCTCCTGTGTGCTGGAATGAAGTGGGAGAACAACAATGGTTAGGACCTGACATGGTACAAAGTACAACCGGGATATACAGATGATACGAGATCGACTCAAGATTGCTCAGTCTAGACAGTAGAGCTATGCCGATAAGAGAAGACGGGATCTGGAATTTCAAATAGGAGATCATGTGCTATTAAAGTATCTCCTACCGAGGTATTCAAAGATTCGGAGTGAAAGGGAACTTAGTCCAAGATTCATTGGTCCTTCGAAGTACTTGAAAGGATTGGTGAAGTTGCTTACAAACTGGCCTTGCCGCCAAATTTGGCAAGTGTGCACAATGTCTTCCATGTCTCCATGCTTAGAAAGTATGTGTACGATCCTACACATATCATTCGCCATGATGACCTGGTGTTAAAACAAGACATGACGTATGAAGAGAAGCCGATCAAGATATTGGACCGGAAGGTACAACAACTCGGAATCGTCCCATTCACGTGGTGAAGGTCTTATGGAATAACACGGAGTGGAAGAAGCCACATGGGAACCAGAAGGAATTATCAGACACAACTACCCTGATCTATTGGTAAGTCATTCTCTCCTGTAAGGTCATATGAATTTGGGGACAAATTCTTTTAAGAGGGGGAGGATGTAGCAACCTGAATTTTTAAGAAAAATAAAGAATTTAAAACCTAGCTAAATGGATATTTAAATGAAAAGAGCATTAAATAAAACCCATTAAATGGAAAAGAGTAATGGGCTTTGCTTAATGGACCATCTAGAATTTTTGGTAAAAATATGATTTACAAAGAGAGAATAATAAGAAAATCCCTAAATTCGGAGTTTATTATATCATAATTGGAAAGGGGTTATTAAAGCAATAAAAGTGGCAATTAGAGTTGAAATTGGATTCCTAAACCTACCCCATATAGTCTAGCACGAAATTAGATACTATCCTAACCCAATTAGAGATTGGAAAGCAAGAGAGGAAAGGTGGAGTTAGGAAATTTCGGATTAAGAAGAATTTGAGTAGTAGTAGGAATAAGAACTTGTGTTTACATAAATACATCTCTTAAACCCTCTTGGCCGACCCTAGCTCGTGCCAAAGGTTGTTGGACGTGGAGAAGAGGCCAAGGAGGAGAGGATCTCATGGGGAGAAGGAGTTCTTGGAGCTTCTTCCTCGTTCTTCAAGTTCTAGCCCTAGAAGAGGAAATCGAGTCAAGGTAGGCAATCTCACAAGCAAAAATCCTAATATTTCGTCTGTAGATTGTTCCATGCATCAGGAACAAAACCCTCAAATTTCATAATTTTCATCGAGCCAATATTTTCTTCTTGAATTTTGATGTTATGCAACTCTCTTGACCCCGAACCCTCTTCAAATTCTTGTTCTCCATGAATACTAAATCCCATGCCTTGAATTTTTATGGGAGGTACTGATGATCATTAGGGAATCTTTCGCCCCTAAAAGCCCTAATTTTTATAAAGCATGTTGCTCGAATTAAATCATTCATCTCTGCTGCACCTGGAATCAGGTGCTTCTTGTTCAACTTGTTAGAACTATGTCGATACCATGATTACTTTCCAATTCCTAATTACTGGAAGTACCCTTGCATGTCTAGATTAATTTAAAACTGGTTCATAATTTTTCATAGTATACAATTAGTTATGATTTTCTGAACTACCCTATGTCAAAAAGGCAAGTTTTTGGACCGCAATCCAAGACAGATCAGAGCTCAGTCAGACCCAGGTCACGGACCTGAGAATGCGACGGCCGACATGTCGCCTCTCAAGCCCGTCGCGACGCCTTTCTTGTCACGTTCTGAACGCGACAAGACACCCGTCGCGTTCTGGCCGCCTGAGCAGACAGCCCTGTCTCCACCCTTTTCATGCCCTGTCGCGATCTGCCTGTCCCTGTTGCTATCCTTACAACCCTATGTCGCCTGCACAGGTTTTTGATGAAAACCCATAAAAATTATTTCTGTCGCTTTCTAAATATTCCTACGCCTTTTACAGTATACCCCCAGTAAAAACTGTTTAAAAATGGAGCTACATTGAATGATTAAAATACATATTCACGACTTATTTCCATCTATGATTTCTCTTACACATGCACGCACATGAACCATCCATATATGACTGAGATCTGGCATAAATATATCATATTGCATCTGGAATTTAATGCAATAAAGTATATTAATGGCCCTATTTTAAAGGACTTGTATTCGTTTCTTGCGTGGGTTATATACCGATATCGACGCTCCACTGTTCTAGAATTCCTCTAGAACGTCGAGTACTGTTTTATATACACACTTACTTGGCTTGTGGTGAACTCTCTGTCGGATGTTCCTTTCGCCGGACTAGTGAACCCTTGCACAAGGCCTCCGTAAGTCTCCTCTGATCATGGATTCCCACATGGTCGACGAGCCGGTTGTACCCGAACACCTGTTACACCATTTAGGAATCATTACGATCCAAACGGCTATTAGAAGTTCACTCTCTCATCTTGAATTCACACCGGACCTCTGGGCTTGTGCTTAACCTGGCCAGCGGAAGGGTTGTGAGTTCCACCTGAAGCCAACACCAAGTGCGCGTGTTGTGCAACTGTTACTACGCCTGTTACTCGTCGCATTACGTGCAATGTCCACTAGCTCTCATCTGTACTCTACTCGCGCGTCTATTCACGTTCACTCTACTATCTCGTCTATTCATCTAGTGCTCTCATCTACTTCTTGGTACTCTATATTGGCCATTGATGATTGTCTAAAGATAAACAATATAACCAATGCCTGGCAATATATAAAGGGCCCGATCTGGTCCTGGGATGTGCGCCCGAAAGTGCTAGTGCCCATGGGAGTTAAATGATCAGAGTGTTTGGCATTACACTCAAGTGCTATCTATCGCGACTATCTATATGACAATCAAAAACAAAACGAGCTATACTCTCTCGATGTCTAGAATGACAAACAAGTGCTATACTCGTCGTGCTATTACCATACTTGTGCTAGTTGTGCTATGCCATCCTGCTATCTTTCTATACTCGATACTGTGCTATTAGAGAAACTATACTCGATCTCATGCTATTGTGCTGTCACTTGCTATAATTGACTCTCGTACCTGCTCTCTTTAGATACTCTACCATTAAATGTGTTAATTATTTAAAGCCTGCTTGAGCCTGAGATTTAAGTCCTACTGGCGTTATCGCTCACCCTATGTTATTGATGTTGTGTTCTCAGGTGAGACCGAGGATGACACATACACTCAGGAGGAAGGGAACGACCAAGAGTGAAGCCAAGAGTACCCTCGAGTCATTATGCTATCTTAGCGTTGTAGTTAGTTATTCCTTCTATTGCAATGTAATTGGGCCTATAGAATGGCTCTGATATTAGTGGTTGTAGCTAGACATTTGAAAGTTATTAATGAGAAAGATTTGCTTTAGTGTTATTCAATGTACAATGTTTGATGTCTAGTACTCGCTCTATACCTTTTTCTTGCAACTGCCTTCGCACTCCAATATTCCACGTTGGGGCGTGACACACCAGATCGGCTTTTAGGTTATGGTCTCTGATCATTACATCGGCAGATGGAAAGTATTTGTTCAATTTTCCTTTTCCCCTAGTGGCGTTGTGACAGAGAACTCACAACCCATGCATATAGGTTTATTATTCACATATCAGCAAAGTTTTTGAGATATAAATGAATGAGTGGCTCCAGTATCAAATAAAACAAATGCTGATAATGAGAAAACATGAAGGGTACCTTCTACCACGCCACCTTCCATAGTGGTTCCTCATCATGCAGGGCTTGCAGTTGGCCCCGTTTCTTAGGCGCATTAGGGCGCTCTCATTCTCTTTTAGTAGCGGGCACTCAGGGATGCGGTGCTCGCGACTTCCACAGTGTAGACATGCGCCGACCTTCCTCCAGCATTCATCAACCGTGTGACTCGGCTTGTCGCAGTGTTAGCAGTTGCTTTTTGCTGGAGGGTGATGGGACTATCGCCCTAGGTTTCCTTTCTTGGCTAGGACCCTCTGTGAGATGAGGGGACGCTTCTTGCCATTGTTTTGATGACCAGTCTGTCCCCATGTAATTTTAATTAATTACATATATATATATATTTGATGATTAACAAAACCAAACAAAATTATCAATTATATCTAATGAATATTTCATAAGTCTTAAGTACAGGAAAAATACCAAGGTCAACAAGCAATAAAGGTATGCATTACTTCTCTGAAGCCTTAATCTTTTCAACATGATATTTCTCTAAGTCCATATCGACTTCTATGAAGGCCATAACGATTCTTTATAAGCATATCGATTTCAATAGAATTATCATAACGATTTCCCTTCTGGCTGAAAAGTCATGTTGTTTCAAACAAGTCTATGCCGCAACGACTCTATAAGTTATCGCAACGATTTCTTTAGAGCCCGTTACGACTTGCTCGTCACAACGACTCTATAAGTTACCGTAACGATTCTTTAGAGCCCGTAACGACTTGCTCATCACAACGACTCTATAAGTTACCGTAACGATTCTTCAGAGCGCGTAATGACTTACTCGTCACAACGACTCTATAAGCTACCGTAACGATTTCATTAGAGCTCATAACGACTTGCCTGTCGCACGACTCTATAATTTATCGCAACGATTTCTTTAGAGCCCGTAACGACTGCTCGTCACAACGACTCTATAAGTTACCGTAACGATTTCTTTAGAAACTCGTAACGACTTACCTGTCATAACGACTCTATAAGTTATCGCAACGATTTCTTTAGAAAGCTCAACGACTTGCTTGTTGTAACGATTTCATAAGTTACTGTAACGACTTCTTTAGAACTCGCAACGACTTTCTTGTTGTAACGATTTCATAAGTTACGTAATGACTTCTTTAGAACTCGCAATGACTAGCTGTTGTAACGACTTCATAAGTTACCATAACGATTTCCTTAGAGTTTATAACGACTTGATAAGTATTCATAACGATTTCTTTTGAATTCACAACGACTTGCTTTGTATAATGATTTGTAAGTATTTCACATCGATTTCTTCAGAAACACAACGATTTGCTTTGTGCAATGATTCATTAAGTGTTCATGATATATCTTCTGTCACATAACGATTTTCTATGACTCATAACGATTTCATAAGTCATAAGTCATCGATTTCATATCTTGATATCTATTCATCTTAAAAACATTGACTAGTTAAATCCCACGTAGACATCTCTCTGACGCTTTTGCATTTATGAGATCTGAACGTATCTGCATGCGTGCAGACCATATCGTGCCTACTCGATTACGTCTTTAGACTTAAGCTATTTTTCATTACTATTTCATGTCTATTGCTACTGACATTGACTGACATCAGAGACAGCTTAGCTGTCTGCTATTTGAGATTGACATTTGTGCAGACCTCTGAACTAGCTTCATGGTACAACGTTAAACAAAATAGAAGCCAACGGATATTTCTGAAGATCTCATCGGTTTGCGTGCTCAAGTGATCAAAAGACTGTTGACTGGAAGCTTCCAAGACTCCAGATGTCATTCAGTCTAACGACTACTCAAAAGACAGACAACAGACACTTCAACATCTACATTTCAAATGAAGATATAAGTTCAAGTCAGAAGAACAGAAGAAAGACAGAGATCGCGCATTCAAGCATTCAAATTCTTCTGAAGAATGTCCAGAACCAAGAACCTTCATTCCACTTAGCTTTTGCTCTTTTTGCTCTCCACTAGTTTGAAAATCTTGAGAGAGCCTGTATAGTTCTGAGAGTGTGCCTTGTTTAAATCTCTTTGCTCTCAGTTCTAGTTGCTCAGATCCTTGCTTGTCAAAAGCTTGATCTAGGGGCTTGAATTTCATTCACTCTCTTTGTGTTGTTCCCTTCGGGTGTGAAGGAAGACCTGGTGGTATCTAGGGTGTTGTTCCCTTCGGTTGTGAAGGAAGACCTGGTGTGTTATCCAGGGTGTTGTTCCCTTCAGTTGTGAAGGAAGACCTGGTGTGGTATCCAGGGTGTGTTCCCTTCGGGTGTGAAGGAAGACCAGCTGAGCTGGGTGTTGTAGCGTCCTTAGGGGGACTGTACCCTAGTTAGTAAAATCCTGAGTTGTTGCTCAGGACTGGACGTAGGACTCCTAAGGAAAGGAGGTCCGAACCAGGATAAATCTTGTGTTGTGTGATTGTCTTCTTTGTGTGTTTGTTATTAAAATAACTATCACTAACCTACTTCGAAGAACGTTTGTGTGAATGTTTTTAGTTACAGGTATCTTCTAGATTAATTTTTAAAGACCCATTCACCCCCCCCTCTGGGCTCGTCAACTGGGCAACATGTTTGCCTAGCAGATGATGACCCGAGGTCAAATCCTTCTTCACGAACTTCCCTTTGATACGGTCGGTGAAGTCCGTAGCATCATCCAGTAGCTGAGCTTTCTTTACCATCTCGACATAGGTCTGGATGTCGAGAGGTGCCAGTTGGGATGTATTGGGGCCTAAGGCCGTTGAGAAAGGGTTTAGCCTTCATCCTTTCAGTAGCTACTAGGTGTGCCGCATACCTTGCTAGTCTAGAGAATTGGGCCTCATATCAGCCACAGTCAGGCTCCTCTGTTTCAGAGCAGCAAATTCCGCAGCCTTCCTTTCTTGGACACGCTCAGAGAAGTATTTGGAGTTGAAAGCTTCTTTAAACTCGGTCTAGGTGAATTGACCGGTCTCCCTAGTTGCTTCCACTGACTCCCACCAATCGCGGACGTCCTTCTCCAGTTGAAAAGTGGCTAGCAGCAGCTTATCCCAGCTGCACATTGCATGACACGGAAATCCTTTCCGTTTCTTTCAACCAGTGTTCTGCTTTATCCGGATCCGTGGATCCATTGAACCTAGGCGGGTTCAGACTTCTGAAGTTTCTATGCAGATCGCCTGCACCGGCACGATTACCCCCGCCTTAGGTAGCTTGCATGATGGCACGAGTCAACTCTTGGATGGTTGTTGCATGCCCCTCATTTGAGCATGTTCAGTAGTCATCTTGATTGCTTAGTCCCTACAAAAGAATATTTATTGTCATGATATCGATGGGAGATTTAATTTGAGCGTGTTTGAGTTTATTTCAGCTAGTTACCCTTGGCTCTAACCACAACTCACATAGGTAGATAATTGACTCTAGTCGAGGCTGGTCAACCTAGATCATCCTATACTTAAGAACAACCTAGGCTCTTATACCACAAAACTGTCACGCCCCGACGCGGTATATCGGAACGCGAGGCAGTTGCAAGAAAAGGTATAGACCAAATACTAGACATCAAACCATTGCACAATGAATAATACTAAATCAAACCTTCTCATTAATAATTTCCAATGTCTATTACAACCACTAATATCAGAGCCAATCTATAGGACCCAATTACATTGAAATAAAACAAAGACTAAACATCAAACCTAACTACTACAACGCTAAACATAGTAATAGGACGCTAGGGTACTCATGACATCACTCCAGGTCGTTCCCGTCCTCTTAAGTGTATGGTTTATCCTCGGTCTCACCTGAGAACACAACGACAAATAACGCAGGGTGAGCGATAACACCCAGTAGGACTTAAATCTCCATAGTCAAGCAGACTTTAAATAGTTATGCATTAAAGGCAGAGTAACTAATGATAGAGCAAGAGAGTCAAGTAATAGATAGCAGGAGAGCACGAGAATGAAATAGCACAACTTTCAAATATAGCACAAGTGTCGAGTATATCACAAAATAGCAGGATGGCCATAGCACAAATAGCACAAAGTATAGCAATAGCACAACGAGTATAGCATAGCACTTTGTTGTCAACAGACAATGAGAGAATATAGCACTTTTGATTGTCATTAGATTAATCTAGATAGTATGGCACTTGGATGTAATGCTGACATCCTGATCATTTAACTCCCATGGGCAAATGGCACTTTCGGACGCTCTCCCCAGGACCAGATCGGGCCCTATTGCGTTGGCATTGGTTATGTTGTTTATCTTTAGACAATCAGTCAATGGCCAATATAGAGTACCAAGGGAATAGATGAGAGCACTAGATGAATAGACGAGATAGTAGAGTGAATGTGAATAGATAAGCGAGTAGGTATAGACGAGAGCTAGTGGACATTGTATGTAACACGTCGAGTAATCAGGCGATAGTAACAGTTGCACAACACATGCACTTGGTGTTGGCAGTCAGTGGAACTCACGGATCTACCACTGGCCATGTTAAGCATAGGTCTAGAGGTCCGGCGTGATTCAAGATAAGAGCAAACTTCTAATAGCCGTTTGGATCATATCGATCCCTAAATGGGGTAAAAGGTGTTAGGGTACAATCGGCTTGTCGACCATGTGGGAATCCATGGACATATGAGACTTACGGAGGCCTTGAACAAAGACTCACTAGTCCGACAGAAGGAATATCCGACGGAGAGTTCGTCCAAGTCAAGAAATAGGGTAATTATAGAAACAAGTGCTTGACGTTCTAGAGGAATTCTAGAACAGTGGAGCGTCGGTATCGGTGTTCCAAAACATCGCGCAAAAACGTACACATGTATAATTATGCATGAGGCAATTTAATTACATAAATTACCAGATATATTTAGTAACATGTTAATGCCAATTAAGCCATATTTGGATGGTTTCAAAGTGTGTGCATGTGACATGAAATCATAGATGGAAATTGGTCGTGTGTATGTATTTTAAATCTCATATAAATGTTCAAATTATATTAAGTGCAATTACTGCGGTTATAACTAGGATTAAAGGGTATAAACACAATAGGCAATTAGAACATTGCAATTCAGGGGTTTTTCTATAAAAGACCCAGATCGTGACGCACCCCTGTGAGGGTAGCGACGGGGTCAGGGTAGATCACGACAAGGGCTTACACTGAACGCGACAGGTTGTTCAGAACAGGCGCTGAAATCGTGACGGTGTCTTGCAAAGATCGCGACGGTTCGGTCAAGACAGGCGCACTGATCGCGACGACAGTGCCCGTCGCGTTCAAATTGCGACGGTTAATGCTGTCACGACAAGACCCCTGAACGCGGCCTATTGGCCGTCGTGTTCACTGGGCCTGCACCTGAGTCCGATAGGGGTCAGACATGTCTTGGATTGCGATCCAAGAGTTTCCCTTCTTGACATATGGGGATTCAAAATTATAGAAGTAATTGTACAAGCTACGAAAAATCATGAAACTAGTTGCAGAACGACCTAGACACGCATGGGTACTTACAATAAATAGGAATTGAAAACAATCAGGATTTAGACATGTTTTAAACATGGGTATTCATGATGAACAGGAAACAGTACATAGTTGAGATCAACGATTAAATTCGCAAGATAGGACGAATCAAATTTAGGGCTTTTAGGGGCAAAAGATGCCTAACATGAACATGAAAAATAAAGAACAAAAGATATACTCGATGGAAAATTATGAAATCAAAGGGCTTTTGTCCCTGAAGTTTAGATCAACCTACAGACGAAATTGATTTAGGTTTGCTTGCGAGAATGCCTACCTTTGATCGTTTTCCTCTTCTAGGATTAAGACTTGAAGAAATCGGGTTGAGGGCTTGAGAACTCCTTTCTCCCATGAGATCTCCTCCTCTTGACCTCTCCTCCTGATCCAGCAACCTCTTGGCATGAGCTAGGGCCGGCCATGAGAGTTTAAGAGAAGTATTTAAGCTTCTCCTCATTCCCTTTCCTAGTTTAAGTCTAATTCCTATTAATTCTGAGTTTTCCTATTTCCTACCTTTCTTCTAAGCATTCCACTTCCTGTTTGGGTTGGGAAGAGAGCCAAATTCGTGGCCAATCAATTAGGGTAGGTTTAGGATTCCAAATCTAACTCTATTTGCTTATTTAATGTATTAAATTCCCCTTTTCTAATTAGGTAATAATTAGGTTGCGAATTTAGGGTATTTTCCCATTATTCTCTTTTTATAAATCCCATTTTTGGCCCACTAATTTCTAATAGGTCCTTTAATAAAGCCCATTACTTATTTTCATTTGATGGATTTTATTTAATTCTCTTTTCTTTGATTTTCTAATTAATTTAACTAGTTTTCTTTTATTTGATTCTCCAATTATCAAAATTTTAATATTATTTAGATCTTTAATTTTCAAAAAAATCCAGGTTGCTACAACACCAATGTCTGAAATTTCCATTCCAAGGACGCATAGTCAAGGTCAAAAGGGCAGCGACCACCCACACTGTGGAAGCTATCGAGAAGATCATGCCGGCCGTCTGGCCCTCTAATAAGCCCATCATTTATGTGCTTGATGTGAATTACCCATGGGCTTATACCTTCTCTTCCGGCCGCTAGACAGTGTCCCCATCATTAGCAGCTGTCAAGAAGGGCATACCACCAGACACCAAGGGCTGGAATATCATGTTTAAAATTGGCTACCAACCAGGATAGGGTCTTGGAGCCCATCTCCAGGAGAGAACACAGGTCATCACCAGTTCCAAACAGATCACAAGGCTTGGCCTAGGATATAAGGAAGAACTCAAACCATGGATAGCTACTCATCAACTTCAAAGACAGAACAAGAACCTCTCACATGGTCGTTATACGATCATTTTGTCAGAGGACCCATACAACCAGGGTATAACACCATCATGATAGAGGCAGACTATGTGACACCAGCATCTATGTATCAGTCTCTGGAGGCCCGGCGGCCAGGCAAGAAGAAGAGGACCGAAGAAGCAGAGGCAGAACTGTAACGTCGCGTGCCTTCCGGATCCTTATGGATCATGTGTGTAATGGTTGTGATGGCCATTATGAGGCCAGTGTGGTTTGGACGTGTGGTGTGTGCAGGTGTGGTGCAGGTTTGGTCCTGAAACAAGATAGGACCTGCTGTAGTTGATTAGGGGTTGACGGCTAGGAGTGGTCGTTGACTGGTTGGTGTCCATGTGTGTTGACGTTTACTATATGAACTTGGCGACAAGGGATATGGATGTCTAACCTTGGTGGTCTGATTGGCGACAGCCTTGTTGACGCCAACCTGTGCGACTTGCAGAATATAGGTCTGCCCGAGGACAGTTTCCTCAGCTCATTCTCCCCTCTCCCTGCCCTGTTTTCATGCCCCTTGCTTCCCCACTACTTCCAACAATTGTAAAAGGTTAGTTGGAGGATCGTGGAACGTGAGGTGGTGACGAATCGGCCAAGGAAACGCCGGAGTGTGGTGTAATCGCCGTAGGAGCTCGCGGAGGGTTTGGTGTGAAGCAGGAGAATTTAGGAGCTTTAAGCGTATATTGAGGTAGGGAACGATCCCTTTAGTCCCTATAGGTTGTGATAATGCAATTGGAAAGCATGAATTCGCATGTTAAATGTGTTTTTGGGAATGGTTCTTCATGCGGGGTTAAGGGTGGTTGACCAATTTAACAAAGGAAATAGGTGTTTTGAGTTAAATAGGATTCATGCATGTTAGAGGAAGTGTTCCTCATGTTTTTCTATTAAATTTAGGGCTGGGAGTACCTGAGGTATCAGCCCAGGGTTTCTGTGAAGTTGATGGCCGAAGATCTTGGCGTCAACATCGATTGACGCCAGGTTCTTCAGCTGGGAGCTTAACGGCCAGATACCTTGCCGTTTACATCCTTCGACGGCAGTCGATGTTGCCGTCAGCATGCTTTTGGTTTAAATATTGATATATTGAATATTTGTTGACATCGAGCGATGCAATGATAATTGTGGTGCACCTAGTGCTCATGGTTTTTGAGACTAGGTACTGGGTACGCAGTTGGGTGGTTCTTTACGTGTTTACGTGGTGTTCACGTGTAGTGAACTACTAGTGCACGCGGTTTACGTAAGTCTTCACGTGGTTTGTGAGTGACGGCACGTGGTTTTGTATACGTGGCAAGTAGTACGATGCCTACCGTGGTTACCTCTCTAGTTGGGTGCCCCAGGTTCTCTGTGAGCCAGGCTGTTAGCTCGGGGCTTTGTCCCGGTACTTGTGTTGTACCGTCGAGGTCTATGTCGTCTGACCTGGACACCCTCACTCCTGTGTTTGAGTTGTACGTCCGGCTGAGGGAAAGACGACAGTGGGATAGTGACCGTCGTACTTGTCTTTTAGTCACTTGTAGCGCGCTCGTAGTTGGGAGTATGGACACCAGTAGTCGACACTGGTCCCCAGCTAGTCGTTTTCCAGTGCCTCACTCTAGCGAGCCCAGGCCAGGGTCTCTAGAGGTGCTAGGCATGGGCCTACGACCGTGTGGTCCGTAGGTGGTGGTGTTTAGTTGGTCTCCACAGTTGCTTGACCTTTCCACGTGGAGCGGCAGCTGGACCTTTCGTTTGTGGCTGCGAGACTGAGAGGTAGACCTGTGTTAGCTTATCCGAGTCAGTCTCTGGTGTCGCGAACCAGTTCACGTGGCTCGTGTTTGGCTGTCTCTACTTCAGCTTGTACACTTGTACTGGTTTGCCGTTTAATGATTACTGTTGTTTTTCGTAGTCGGCAAATGGTGAGTACTTTTAAAGCTTTCATATCCTGCTTAGCTGTTCTATAAATGTTGGTACTGTTTACTGCTTTTGTACATGTGGTTTTGGTTTGCTCAGTTTTGGGGGAGTTCCCTACTGAGCCAGTGACTAGCGAGGCTCACCCCTACCCCCACAGGTGAGAGCGAGGAGGACGTTTCTCGTCCATCGTCTAGTTCAGAGCCGCATCGTAGCGGTGCAGGGTCAGTACCTCCAGCAGTGTAGTCTCAGTAGTGGAGTGTAGTAGCAGCACTGTAGTTAGTTGTTTATTTTCTTCTATTGTACCATGGGGTATGCCCCAGGCTCTTGTACTTTTTTTCAGTTCTGTGGAAATATGGTTATGTAAACTTGTGAATATATATATATATATATATATATATATATATATATAAAATAGATTGTTCCTTTGTGTTTACACGGACTGTGGTTTGGTATCCCTTGCGAGGCTTCGGCCCGTTCGCGGGAGGCGGACTCGGATCAAGCACGTTATCGGTTTAACGGCTTGGTCGAGGTGTTCCGCCACAGTTGGTATCAAAGCAAGGTCCGTGTTAATATAAGTGAACTAGAAAGATACATAGCCTTATTTCGGTCTTTGTACATTGCTGGTAGGGGCCCTGGTTTTTGATAATTGTTGTTTTCAATTTGTTTGGTGTTTTATTTATGTAGAAATTTGAAATGGCTGATAGAAGAGAATGGGGTGGTGGAGGAGATGATCCAGAGGAAAGTACTCAGTGTATGATTGAGAGGATTCGGGAGAGCCTCACTGATATCCAAAGGAGGATGGATCAACAGGCGCCGGTACCTCCGGTTGCAGTGCCACCTAGGGATGGAGAGACTGTACCTATAGTTCCAGTTCCGCCCTCGTCAGGAGTGGAGGTGCCTTTTGTAGCACCCTTGCCACCACCACCACCAGTGTTATTAGCAGAGGAACCAGTGATGCAAGTTGAGAAATTTTTGAGATTGCAGCCGCCTACTTACTCAGGAGGGCCGAATCCAGATACAGCGGAGCACTGGGTCCATGAGATTGAGAGGGTGTTTGCGACCATGAGATATCCGGCAACAGATAAAGTTGTGCTAGTTGCCTATCAGTTGAGGGGTTTTGCATTAGAATGGTGGCGATTGAAGATGCAGACCACCTTTGCAGGCAGGATAGAAGAGGCTATCACTTGGTCGGAATTTCTTGATGTATTTAACGATACATTCTTTCCGATTCAAGTACAACAAGTGAAGAGAGAGCAGTTTCGGACACTCCAGCAAGGTAACTCTTCAGTTTTAGAGTACCAGATGAGGTTTATGGCGATTAGTCGATATGCGCCTTATGTAGTATCAGATAATAATATGATGGTTGAGTATTTCATTAGAGGTTTGAGAGTAGAGTTGCAGGATGCAATAGTACCTCTCATGTGTAAGATAGTGGAAGAAGCAGCTCAGAGGGCAGCTATGTTAGAGAGGTCTATTCGGACTTGTCAGGTGGGCGAGTCAGGCTCAGGTAGTTTTCGACTACCGCAGCAGTCAGTGGGTGCGAGTAAGGGTAAAGCACCAGCAGGACCTTCTTCATCAGGCTTTGGTAAATGGGGCCAGAAATTGAAGCAAGCATTTAAAGGTAAAGGAAGAGGATGGGGAGGTCGACAACAATTTCAGCAAGGTCGTGGTAGGCCAGAGGTGGAGGAGTCGCAGCAGAGTACTGCCAGGCAGCCCATTATTCCACCAGGGTATAGATGTTATAATTGCAATAAGCCGGGCATTTGATTCATAATTGCCCCTATCCGAGAGAATATGGGTATGGAAGAGGTGTGCAGCAGCAGCAGCCATAGCAGTTTTAGCAGCCACAGGCAGGTCGTGGCAGAGGAGCACCGCAGCAGCGAGGAAGAGGCTGGGTTATGGCTATCACTCGAGCCAGGAGGAGGCATCGAATATGATAGAAGGTACTTTACCTCTTTATGACTATTCAACAAGAGTTTTATTTGATTCAGGTGCCTCTCATTCTTTCATTTCCGAAGAATTTCTGGATTGCATGACTCATCCTTTAGAGGAAAAGTCTTGTGAGTTAGTAGTGGAGGTTCCCTCGGGTGAGTTCCTGCTCACTTCGAGCTATATAGATGAAGCTCCTGTTATGATTGAAGGGAACCAGATGCCGGGTCGGTTGTATGCCCTGCAGTTGACAAATTATGATATTATTTTGGGTATGGATTGGCTTGAGACTTATGGAGCAATGCTAGATTGCAGAAAGAAAAGGATCAGGTTTTGTCATCCTAATAGTGCAATATTTGAATATCAAGGTATGCTTTTTATACCTCTAAGTTTCTAATTTCTGCAATTAGATCTAGAAAGTTGATAAATGCTGGATGTGTGGCTTATTTAGCCTCGGTAAGTCTGGTAGAAGCTAGTCAGTAAGTGGAAGCAGTTCCCGTGGTTAGGGAATTTGCTGATGTTTTTCCTGAAGATTTGCCTGGTTTAGCTCCACATAGAGAGGTGGACTTTACCATTGAGTTGCTGCCAGGTACCATGCCGATCTCTAAAGCTCCATATCGGATGGCACCAGTAGAACTTAAATAATTGAAAAAGTAATTAGAAGAGCTGTTGCAGAAAGGGTTTATTAGGCCAAGTCATTCCCTATGGGGAGCACCGGTATTATTTGTGAAAAAGAAAGATGAAAGTTTTCGTATGTGTATTGATTATAGAAAGTTGAATGATGTGACCATTAAGAATAAGTACCCATTACCGAGAATAGATGATCTGTTTGATCAGTTGCAATCAGTGAAGGTATTTTCTAAAATTGATTTAAGGTCCGAGTACCATCAGTTAAGAATTAAAGAGGAGGATATAGATAAAATAGCTTTCAGAACCAGGTATGGTCACTATGAGTTTGTGGTTATGCCATTTGGGCTGACCAATGCTCCTGCAGTGGAGAATTACCCCACTCATGATTTGGAATTGCAGCAGTTGTGTTTGCTTTGAAAATGTGGAGGCATTATCTGTATGGTGAGAGATTTGGGATCTTTACAGATCATAAAAGCTTGAAGTATATCTTCTCGCAGAAGGACTTAAATCTTCGTCAGCGCAGATGGATTGAATATTTGAAAGATTATGATTTCAGTTTGGCTTACCATCCGGATAAGGCCAATGTTGTAGCAGATGCCTTGAGCAGAAAGGCATATATAAATCTGATGATGATTAAAGAATGGAAGCTATATGAAGAGATAGTGGAGAACTCCTTGTATATGCCCAGTAGTCAGCGACGGGCAGTACTAGCTGCTACTGCTATAGAGTCGTCCTTGTATTGGCAGATTGTTGAGGCTCAGAGAGCAGATGTAAGTTTAGCTGAGATTGTAAAAATGGAAGGAGTTACCATTGATGATAATTGTGTGATTAGGCTCAGAGGCAAGTTGTTTGTTCCAGCTGAAAGAGAGGTGAAGCAGCGAGTGTTGGAAGAGGCTCATAAACCATTCGGGCAGTACTAAAATGTACCACGATTTGAGGAAGCATTTCTGGTGGCCTCATATGAAAAAGGAAATAGCAGAATTTGTTGCAAGATGTGCTATCTGTCAGCAGATTAAAGTAGAACATCAGAAGCCTGAAGGTTTATTGCTACCGTTACCCATTCCACAGTGGAAATGGGATGATATTGCCATGGACTTTGTGGTAGGTTTACCAAGATCGGTTCCGGACATAATGGAATATGGGTATTTGTTGACAGATTAACTAAGGTGTGCAGATTAGTAGCAGTAAGTATGTCTTGGACAGTGGACAAATTAGCCAAGGTTTATGTTGAAAGAATTGTTCTATTGCATGGTATTCCGAAGACTATTGTGTCTGACAGAGATCCAAGATTTACTTCTGGTTTTTGGAGAAGTCTGCATAAAGTCATTGGCACTGAGCTGAGATATAGCTTCGCTTATCATCCCCAGACAGATGGTCAGACAGAGAGGACTATCCAGACGATTGAAGATATGTTGCGGGCTTGTTGTTTAGTTTGAGGAGGTAACTGGGAGCATCATTTGGGAATGGTTGAGTTTGCCTATAATAATAGTTATCATAGCAGTCTTGGGATGGCACCGTATGAAGCTTTATATGGAAGGCCATGTAGAACCCCATTGAACTGGCATGAAGTGGGAGAAAGGCAATTAGTGGGTCCTGAATTGATTCAGCAAACCACAGAAATAGTGAAGCTTATTAAGGAAAAATTACAGGCAGCTCAAAGTAGGTAAAAGAGTTATGCAGATATCGGAGGAGACCACTCCAGTTTGAAGTGGGAGATTCTATTTTCTTGACAGTTTCTCCGAGTAAAGGTATTATGAGATTTGGTAAGACTGGAAAATTGAGCCCAAGGTATGTGGGACCTTTTCAAGTAATTGAAAGAATTGGAGAAATAGCTTATAGGCTGGATTTGCCAACAGATTTTGCGGATGTCTATGATATATTTCATGTCTCTATGTTAAGAAAATGTATTGAAGATCCAGCTCAAATAATCAGTTATTAAGGTGGTGACCTAAGGCCGGATATGACCATGTCAGAGTATCCGGTACAGATCACGGATCGAAAGATAAGAAGTTGAGAAATAAAGAATTGAATTAGTTAAAGTAAGATGGGAAAATAGGTTGGGTGGTGAGGATACCTGGGAGTTAGCCGAGGAGATGGCTAAAGGGTATCCCTATCTGTTTGAATAAACTTTTGTATTTCTTTTTAGATGATAGTATTTGTAAGAATGTGCATGTTTAAGTTGTTTAAGTTTGAGTTGTGTTATGAATTTTGAGGTCGAAATTTTCTTTTTAGATGATAGTAATGTAACGTCGCGTGCCTTTCGGATCCTTATGGATCATGTGTGTGATGGTTGTGATGGCCATTGTGAGGCCAGTGTGGTTTGGACGTGTGGTGTGCGCAGGTGTGGTGCAGGTTTGGTCCTGAAACAAGATAGGACCTGCTGTAGTTGATTAGGGGTTGACGGCCAGGAGTGGTCGTTGACTGGTTGGCGTCCATGTGTGTTGACGTTTATTATATGAACTTGGCGACAAGGGATATGGACATCTAACCTTGGCGGTCTGATTGGCGACATCCTTGTTGACGCCAACCTGTGTGACCTGTAGAATATAGGTCTGCCCGAGGACAGTTTCCTTAGCTCATTCTCCCTCTCTCTTGCCCTGTTTTCATGCCTCTTGCTTCCCCACTACTTCCAACAGTTGTAAAAGGTTAGTTGGAGGATCGTGGAACTTGAGGTGGTGACGAATCGGCCAAGGAAACGCCGGAGTGTGGTGTAATCTCCGTAGGAGCTCGCGGAGGGTTTGGTGTGAAGCAGGAGAATTTAGGAGGTTTAAGCGTATATTGAGGTAGGGAACGATCCCTTTAGTCCCTATAGGTTGTGATAATGCAATTGGAAAGCATGAATTCGCATGTTAAATGTGTTTTTGGGAATGGTTCTTATGCGGGGTTAAAGGGTGGTTTGACCAATTTAACAAAGGAAATAGGTTGTTTTGAGTTAAATAGGATTCATGCATGTTAGAGGAAGTGATTCCTCATATTTTTCTGTTAAATTTAGGGCTGGGAGTACCTGAGGTATCAGCCTAGGGTTTCTGTGAAGGTGATGGCCGAAGATCTTGGCATCAACATCGATTGACGCTAGGTTCTTCAGCTGGGAGCTTAACGGCCAGATACCTTGCCGTTTACATCCCATCGACGGCAGTCGATGTTGCCGTCAACATGCTTTTGGTTTAATATTGATATATTGAATATTTGTTGATATCGAGCGATGCAATGATAATTGTGGTGCACCTAGTGCTCGTGGTTTTTGAGACTAGCGTACTGGGTACGTAGTTGGGTGGTTCTTTATGTGTTTACGTGGTATTCACGTGTAGTGAACTACTAGTACACGCGGTTTACGTAAGTCTTCAAGTGGTTTGTGAGTGACATGCACGTGGTTTTGTGTACGTGGCAAGTAGTACGACGCCTACCGTGGTTACCTCTCCAGTTGGGTGCCCCAGGTTCTCTGTGAGCCAGGCTGTTAGCTCGAGGCTTTGTCCCGGTACTTGTGTTGTACCGTCGAGGTCTGTGTCGTCTGACCTGGACACCCTCACTCCTATGTTTGAGTTGTACGTCCGGCTGAGGGAAAGACGATATTGGGACAGTGACTGCCGTACTTGTCTTTTAGTCACTTGTAGCGCGCTCGTAGTTGGGGGTACGGACACCAGTAGTCGACACTGGTCCCCAGGTAGTCCTTTTCAAGTGCCTCACTCTAGCGAGCCCAGGCCAGGGTCTCTAGAGGTTCTAGGCATGGGCCTGCGACCGTATGGTCCGCAGGTGGTGGTGTTAGTTGGTCTCCACAGTTGCTTGACCTTTTCACGTGGAGCGGTAGCTAGACCTTTCGTTCGTGGCTGCGAGACTGAGAGGTAGACCTGTGTTAGCTTGTCCGAGTCAGTCTCTGGTGTCGCGAACCAGTTCGCGTGGCTCGTGTTTGGCTGTCTCTACTTTAGCTTATACACTTGTATTGGTTTTCCATTTAATTATTACTGTTGTTTTTCGTAGTCGGCAAACGGTGAGTACTTTTACAGCTTTCATATCCTGCTTAGCTGTTCTATAAATTGTTGGTACTGTTTACTGCTTTTGTACCTATGGTTTTGGTTTGCTCGATTTTGGGGGAGTTCCCTACTGAGCCAGTGACTAGCGAGGCTCACCTCTACCCCCACAGGTGAGAGCGAGGAGGACGTTTCTCGACCATCGTCTAGTTCAGAGCTGCGTCGTAGCGGTGCAGGGTCAGTACCTCCACCAGTGTAGTCTCAGTAGTGGAGTGTAGTAGCAGCAGTGTAGTTAGTTGTTTATTTTCTTCTGTTGTACCTTGGGGTATGCCCCAGGCTCTTGTACTTTTTTCAGTTCTGTGGAAATATGGTTATGTAAACTTGTGAAATATTATATATAAAATAGTGTGTTCCTTTGTGTTAACACGGACTGTGGTTTGGTATCCCTTGCGAGGCTTCGGCCCGTTCGCGGGAGGCAGACTCGGATCAAGTACGTTATCGGTTTAACAAGCTTGGTCGAGGTGTTCCGCCACAAGAACACTCAGACATAGAAGACATAGTGACAACACTTAGTCTCTTATTCTGGGATGGTGATCTCACACAGCCCCCGGCAGTCGCAGAATCAGCAGGACCATCATCAGCAGCCACCTCCAAGTGACAATTGCTTGGGAACGGTGGGGATATTGAAGAATTGAATCCAGTCAACAACAACCCGGTAGACGAGTTCTTGCTAGGGCATTCTCGGCCCCCTAAACATTTTTATATTCAATCCTTGTTTCTAAGTTTTCTTTCATCCCCATCTCTCCTCCTCTTGTTCTTCAATCTCCCCTGACGCTCTCGAAGCGTTAATCACTTCCTCACCCCATTTCACTCTTTCTTTCATTGGCACAGTTCTTTCCTTCTCCCGATGCCTTTCGTTGTAGGGTAGTTGGTTTCCTTTCTTACGATAGTATGTCATGTTTATTAAAAAAAAAAATTTCCACTCCTCCTCATTCCGCCTTTCTTCAAATGGCGATCCCCGCCCTTCCTCCCCTTTCTTCGGACGGCGATCCCCATCTTTTCTTTTTCCCTTTCGTCGGACGGCGATTCCCGTCCTTCCCTTTCAAGCACCAATTCCTGCTTTCATTCCCGCTGTGCTCCCCGCTCTTGACGGCGATCCCCGTCACTCCGCACTTCTCCTCCTCTAACGGCGATCCCCGTCATCCCCTACCTTCAACTCTCAGACGGAGATCCCCGTCTCCATGTTCCCTACTCTTGACGGTGATCTCCATCACCGGCGCACTCCTCCTTCCTCGGCGGTGATCCCCGCCTTTCTCTCTTCCTTTGCTTGAGCGGCGATCCCCGCTTACCGACCAGCATGGTCACTTTGAACTCCTTGGGTGAGGGGCCTTCTGTTCCCCTGCATCCCGACTCTGCTGCAGGCACCCTGAGCTCGGGTGGCCTGCCTCTGCCTCCAAACCCATTGGAGGCTCCGCACCCTTTCCTTTTCCTTCTAATAAATCTCTGGACATTTTTCCAGAGTCCCCTGTAAATATCAAATCTAGTTTAGGTTTAAGGGTAGAATCTAGCAAGTCCCTACCCCTGTCTAGGAAGAGTAAGGGTAGTAGCATACCCCGTAGATACTTAGTAGATCTGGTGCAAAGGTGTGGCACTCTTCTAGCTATTGAAGAGTTTGTCTAAGAAGTAGTCATTCTGAACATAGAAGCT
Organism: Colocasia esculenta; assembly: GCA_014218235.1. Taxonomy (NCBI): domain Eukaryota; kingdom Viridiplantae; phylum Streptophyta; class Magnoliopsida; order Alismatales; family Araceae; genus Colocasia; species Colocasia esculenta. The sequence continues at coordinate 6,213,508 of CM024756.1, forward strand.
CAGCATGAAGAGGAGGGGCTAGACGACAGATTTGGAGTGTACAAAATCTTGGCCGATGAGGACCCAGTGGATGAGGAAGATAGTGAAATAGCATGAAGAGGAGGGGCTAGACGACAGATTTGGAGTGTACAAAATCTTGGCCAATGAGGACCCAGTGGATGAGGAAGACAGTTAAATAGAGGACGCTGCCGAAATGTATGCCAGTGGCATGAGGAGATACGATGAATCTACATCGGCGGTGGACGAACCCACCAAAGAGGTAAATATTAGGACAGAAGAAGAACCCAGGCTCTTGACCATAGCTTCTAATCTCCCTCCCGAAGAAGAAGAGGCGCTTATAGAGATGCTAAGGGAGTACAAATATTCTTTTGCGTGGTCATATGATGGCATGCTCGGCATTGACCCCAAGTTAGTGGAACACAAGTTAATTTTGAAGCCAGAGGCAATAGCCGTTAAACAAAAATGGAGGCGATTCCACCCCCACATTGTTTTGAAGATGAAGGAGGAGATCGATAAACTACACAAGACCAAATTCATTCGTGTAGTCCTCTATCCTTTGTGGATGGCCAATATAGTCCCGGTAATGAAAAAGGATGGAAGAGTACGGATCTACATCGATTTCCAAGACTTAAATAGGCCATGTCCAAAAGATGATTCCCATTACCTCACTTGGATGTTTTAATTGATAACACCACTGGGTTTGAAACCATATCATTCATGGATGGTTACTCAGGCTATAATCAAATTCGTCTAGCCCCGGAGGACCAAGAGAAAACCTCTTTCACCATACCCTGGAGAACTTATTGCTATGTGGTTATGCTGTTTGGACTGAAGCATGCCGTCGCCACTTATCAAAGGACAATGTTAGCAATCTTCCACGATATGATTCATATTCATTTTGAGGTTTACGTAGATGATATTGTGGTGAAGTCTCGGACTCGAAGTGAACACTCCTCCGTGCTTGCCAAGGTGTTTCGACGCGTACGAGAGTATCAATTGAAGATGAATTCGAAGAAGTGAGTATTTGGGGTTTTCTCAGGCAAGCTGTTAGGGTTTACAGTCAGCAAGCGGGGGATTCAAATAGACCCGAACAAGGCCAAGGCAATAAATGAGATGCCTCCTCCTAAGAACATATCTGAACTTCAAGGATTGATTGGTCGACTATAGTTCATAAGAAGATTCATATCTCAGCACTCTCAAAGGTGTCGTCCTTTCTATGAACTGTTAAAAAGAGGAGTCAAATTCAAATGGAATGATAAATGACAAGAAGCCTTCGATGAGCTCAAGAGTTATCTTATGAATCTGCCCATGCTGCAGGTGCCTGTCCCAGGAAAACCCCTTATCCTATATCTGTCGACTATTGAGGACTCCCTAGGAGCTATCCTTGCACAACATGATGATACTGGAAAAGAAAGGGCAGTCTATTACCTATCTAGGCTATTCAATCCCTCCGAACTCAAGCTCACCACAATGGAGAAAACATGTGCAACGCTAGTGTGGGTAGCATAGAAATTGAATCACTATTCCTAGCCCATCAGGTGAGCTTGATTTCTAGAATGGATCCTATTAGGTATCTCCTAGAGAAGCCAGTCCTCGCCGATAGACTAGCTCGTTGGCAGAGCTTCTTATCTCAGTTGATATCACCTTTGTGGTCCAAAAGGCTATAAAAGGGTATGCCATTGCTGAGGACCTTGCTCACCTTCCTATTCCTCATAGTGACACGGTTCAAGAATAATTCCCTGATGAAAACCTGTCACTCATCTCTCGCGATTCCTTCTGGTCACTCCATTTCGATGGAGCTCTTAACTCTAGGGGACGGGGCATAGGTGCTGTCTTGCTCACCCCAGAAGGGATCACCATTCCATTGGCTTATCAACTCCAATTCCCTGCCACCAACAACATTTCTGAGTATGAGGCTCTCCTAGCTGGTCTAAAACGTGCCTATCTCTTAGGTGCGCATCATCTCAAGATCATAGGAGAATCTCAACTCGTCCTTTGGCAGGTCCTTTCTACCTACCGCACTCGTGACCCCAAGCTCAAGTCTTATCAAGATTTGGTCACGCTCCTAGCCAAGCAATTCCGCAAACTCATCTACATTCACACTCCTCGCTCTCAGAACATCTTGGCCGATGCCCTGGCATCTCTGGCCTCATCTCTCTCCTTCCCTCTCAGCCGCAGCGCTGAGACTATCATCGTCCAGAGGTTAGAAGCACCTTCCATTCAGGACCCTTGGTTTGATAACCTCAGGAATTCTTTAGTCATGAAGGCAGAGAGAAGAGAAGCGAAGGAAGTGATGCTATGGAGTTAGGAGAAATGATGGAAGAAGAAAGGCCATGGTACCACGAGATCGAGCAGTATTGTAAGGACGGTACCTTCCCAGAAGAAGCTGAGGTTGAAGATAGGAGAGCCATCCGTAGAGCGGTTCTAAGATATACCATTGTTGGAGAAGTGTTGTATTCACGCGCTCTAAACGGGATGCTCCTCAGATGCTTGCCAGACGAAAAAGCTTGGAAGGTAGTGGAAGGAGCCCACTCCAGTGAGTGTGGAGGGCATGTGAATAGCCAGATGCTAGCTAAGAAAATCCTTAGGCAGGGTTATTGCTGGCCAACTCTAGAAGAAGACTGTGCCATCTACGTCTGTAGGTGTGTCAAATGCCAGCTTCATGCTGATAAGATCCATGCTCCATCTTCCTCCTTACATCCACTATCTTCCCCTTGGCCATTTTCCATGTGGGCCTTTGATATCATTTGGACCTCTTGGTGATCCTAATGCCCAAATCAAACAAAAATCATTCATTCTCACTGCCACTGAGTACTTCACCAAGTGGGCCGAAGTAAAAGCATTTGCAGAAATCAAAGGATCAACTGTGTGCCGGTTCATCATGAAGAACATTATTTCACGGTTTGGAGTGCCAATCGGCTTCATCACCGACAATGGACCATAGTTCATATCTCAAGAGCTTCAGGACCTATGTAAGAAATTCAACATTTCTCTGCATCATTTGTCTCCGTACTATCCACAGGGCAACGGTCAAGCCGAAGCCACAAACAAAACACTTTTGAAAATTTTAAAGAAAACTTGTGAGTCTCATAAATTTACTAATTGGCTGAGAAATTGATTGAGGCTCTATGGGCCTATCGTACCTCTGTCCGCACGCCCACAGGGCAAACTCACTTTTCACTTACTTATGGGATGAAGGCGGTATGTCCACATGAGATTTTCATTCCTTCGCTAAGGGTATAGTTGGACAAAGAACTTAACCTCGATGAACGTCGAGAGGTGTTACTTACACAGTTGGAACTCCTAGACAAACGGCGTCTGGCCACGACCGATCATGTGCTTTCATATCAAAATAGACTCTCAAGTTCTTTTCAAAAGAAAGTGATTGAACGCAAATTCCAAGAAGGAGACATGGTCTTGAAGTGAATTTTCATAAAACCTGGAGGTCTTAGGTCGAAATTGCAAGCTAATTGTAAGGTTCGTACATCATCAAGGAAGCGTACCCTGGGAATGCGTATAGGATAGTGAATGCCGAGGGTGAGGAGCTCTCTCACCCATGGAATGGGTTGTACCTTAAAAGATTCTACCCTTAATAAAAGATTTTTGATAGCGACACTATTTTGCAAAAGAATGCTAGTAGTCATGAGTCTCACATCCGTTTCATTGTTGTCAGATAACCCCTAGGATCAGTCAACACACACAACACGGCAACCCGCGGTCAATTCCCCTTAGGCCAAAGTGTTGCTACTTATCCCTAGTATAGGGGAGCGAAGGTCTATTCTCTTCTTGCTCGGACAAGGCCTAGGGGCAAAAGGATGCTGACTTGTAGACAAATGAGGGCGTAGATCATGTGTGTATGAAATCTCAAATAGAGACGGTCAAATTCCAATTTTGCAAAAGAAAGAAATAACAAAAGAACAACAAATGAGTGAAAAAATGAGAATAGGGGCATGGCAAAGAGTGGCAAAATCCCCGCGGGACGAAAATGAGCCCGGTCGTACGCATGCCCCAAGCAAAAGTAACGACCACAAAGTCTCTGGACAACAGACAGAATCCATGTGAGATACACCCTCACGAGTCAAACAAGCCAGTGTCCCAAGCACCGACGCCAAGTCTTATCCCCTTATGTCTTCCTATCCCCACTAATGACCGAAACACCCCCACACCTGGTCTGTGTAGGAGCACTAGCGACTAGGGGCAATCAGCTATAAGGAAACCAAAAACAAATGCACACTGCACCTATGGGGTATTTCAACATAAGATGGGAGGTGAGGTTCACAACTAATTGCCTAAGTGCAAGGGTGCCTCTAGAGAAAATCTAAAGATTAAAAAAAATAGAAAATCCAAAAATCCAAAAAATAAAAAAATCGAAAAATCCAAAAAACCATAAAATCCAAAAAATCAAAAAAAAAAACCAAAAATCCAAAAAATCAAAAAATCAAAAAATCTCAAAGTAAAAAAAAAAATAGAAAATCCAAAATCCATTTTTTTTTTTATAAAATCTCAAAATTCCAAAAAAATAGAAACTCCCAAAACCCAAAAAATTAGGTGTACATATCGTTTTTTCTTTTAGCATGCATTATTTCCTTTTACTTTACGTAAATTTAATAAGGCTCAGCCCCTTGACTATTATGAAGTTCAAATCATTCCTTGGTTAATGCAAGGGGCTGGCCTAAGAGCAAATCTAACTTGTTTTGCTAAGTGTGTAGGGATAGAAAATGTTTGAGTAGCGCAATGATGTATTCAGTTTCCTCTCTCTTTCTCGGATCTCATGTCCCACTTGTGTCAATCACAATTCATTCAATCACAAACATTGGCACAAAAGTAAAAATATCCACTAATGAAAAGCATCATGTACAAAGATAAATGGGAGGTTGCTCACAAACTGCTCACTGTCCACTAACACTCTCCCCAGATCCCTCCTGCCTCTCGGGTGGGGGTGGCATCTTGCCAGCACCCCTAGCACTCCGAGCACTCGTCTCTCCCGCCTGGCGTCTCTCCTCCTCCTCGTTCCTTTGACGACTGGTGGAACCCGCCATGTACTGCCTAACGGAGGCATCGCTCGCCCAGCTCACTTCGCTCCTGCTCCTACTCCTACTCCGAGCAACCTAGCTCATCATCGATGCAGCTCTGAAGCTCCAAAACCAGGGACAGCTGCACGGCTATATCAGTGCATAGTCGGGTCAGCTCCGCCTAGTCTATTGACGATCCCTGCGCAGGCAGTGCCGCCAACTCCCTTGTCAGCTCACCCATTTGGGACACCGCTGCCTCTGCCTGTATGTGGCACCGGGCCACTTCCACCACTGATGTCTCTGCCTCTATGCACAACTAGGCCACCTCCGCTGCTGATGGCTCCACCTGTGTGCACAACTGGTCCGCCTCTGCTGCTGCCATCTCCTCCTGGAGGTGCCACTGGGCGATCGACGCTGCAGCCATATTGGCTTGCTCGCGCCAATGACTCACCTGGCCAGTGGCGGTCCTCAGCTCTATCACCTGTGAAAAGCATGTCAGTGACAATTCTAATAAAGTAGAGAACGGGTCAATGTTACACTCACCACTCCTCGAACGTCATCTCCGCCTCCTCGGCCCACCTCAAGGCACTGGCCAGTCGATCTTCTAGATCTGACTGGGATGTCTCCACTGCTGCCCGAGATGAGGACGCACCTGCTTGTGACGCCCTCAGCCTCGTCAACTCCGCACGCTGCACATAGAACACTTGTCAATTCCTCTATAAGCTAAAAAATTGGGTAAGCTACTGAAGTCTGAGTAAGTGCTTACCAGCTGCTCTGTCTCTCTCTGTTGGCCCTTTCGGTACGGCAGCAAGCTAACCTAGAGGGGGGGGGGGTGAATAGGTTTTCTAAAATCTGAAACAGAAACTTAAACACAAAAAATTATCACTTGAAGGTTTGGTTAGTTGAGTGTGATAGAGAGTAGCAGTGCAGAAGCAAATGAACAATCACACAAAGAACACAAGGAATTTATCCTGGTTCGGCCCTTCCCACATGGAAGTCCTACGTTCAGTCCCTAAGCAATCTGTTGGGATTTTACTAATTAAGGGTACAGTCCCCCTCCAGGACAATACAACACCCAGCACCCCAGCTGGTCTTCTTCTCTTTTCCGGGAAAGCAGGCAACCCAATTCTCTTACAGGTCAAGAAGTCAACCTCCTGGTACAAACCCCAGTGCGGTTCTGCTAGACTTAAACCCCTAGCTAGGTTCTACACTGTATACAGTCCTGCAGCTGGACATAAATCTTTCTTAGAAAAGAAAGAACAAAATTGAGAGTTTAACAAGAATGGACTCTAACCCAGATACTCTCAGCAAATAACTCTCCCTAGAATTACAATGACCATAGAGAGAGTGAAGGGAAGAAGGCTTGAAAGCTTCGAAAACTTCTGCTATGAAAAGCTTCTCTTGATTGGGCTTGAACTCTTCTCTCTTTCTTTGAGTGTGTGTGGAGTTGAGGTTCCTCACAAGATGTACACTCCTTTAAAGATCTTCAGGAAAGCTCTCTTTTGTTCTTCAACCTTGCTTCATCTTTTATATGAGCAGCTTTGAATAGATCCGTTGAAGAGATCCGTTGTAACTCTTCTAGTTGTTGCTGATCTTTCTATTCTTCTTCTTCTAACTGTCAGCCACTTGGTGGTCTTCGAGATTTGTTTAGATCAAAGAGTGTTTCTGTCAAAAAGGCTCATACTTCTGTGTTTCCTGCAGTCACCCAGAAGTGGTAGGTAAGCCTTTTTTGTCTAACAAGAAAGAAGAGATCCTATGAGATAAGCAAAAAGATTTTCTGTCAGAAAGATAGAAGATTACGCAAATGAAATATATTTGACTTTTTATTAGGCGCCAAAAACATTTTGAAATATCTGAGTATAAAGGAATCGATGTTTAAGTTGAAATCTATGTTTGAACAGAATCCATATTTAAGTGAAATCAATGTTTAAATAAAATTGATGTTAGAACAAAATCAATGTTTAAGTGTAATCGATGTTTAAATGAAATCGATGTTTGAGTGGAATTGATGTTTAAATGAAATCGATGTTTAAATAAAATTGATGTTAGAACAAAATCAATGTTTAAGTGTAATCGATGTTTAAATGAAATCGATGTTTGAGTGGAATTAATGTTTAAATGAAATAGATGTTTATGTTGAAATCGATGTTTAAATAAAATTGATGTTTGAACAGAATCGATATTTAAATGAAATCGATGTTAGAACAGAATCGATGTTTAAGTGTTATCGATGTTTAATGAAATCGATGTTTGAACAGAATTGATGTTTAAATGAAATCAATGAATTTGTATGAAAATTGTTGAGGCACTTAGTCTGTAATCGATGTGTATTGAATAGACATCGATTTTGCTTATCAGTGCAAGTCACTCAGCAATAGTGCCATAAATTTATATTTATTAGGAAAATATGATATTAAATATATTTAATAATATTTAATTAATCATAAATTTTGTTATCACCAAAATGTAAGGGTAAAATATAGAGTGGTTCAACAATCTCCCCTTTTTGGTGATGACAAAACTTATGAGAATTTTCTGACAAACATATTTAAAGCATAGAAAATACAGAAAATTCATAGATAATGTATACTCTCCCCCTTTTTGTCACTAACCAAAAAGGAATGATGTTACCATACATTCTCTCCCATTTTTTGTGAAAACTTCTTACCATTGAGGGGTTCAACAATGATTGACATTAATGAATAACTCCCCTTAGTCTGTGCTCCCCCTGAATGAGAGGCTCCACCTGAATGAGACTTGCAAATAGTTGTTAGTAGTACTATAAATTAAAAACAATTTGTGACTACTCCCTCTTCAGATATGTGTTAGATGAAGAGCTGGCAGTCACCAATGCCTTGAGCATCCTTGATCCTGATGCCCCAAGGCTATCCTGCAAATAAACTACTCAGAAGTAGGTACCCAAATTTTTTTGGGTCTTTGATGGTTAGATGTATGAAAATATCCTTTCGGAATCCATACTAGGTGCCTTGTTGTGCAGGTATTTACTGTGTGTCCTAATTTATTGCAATGAGAGCAGCAATGGATATAATTTGTTTTGCAGTTCTTATTATCTTCGTAATGTCTGTTTAGAATACAATTTTTAGAAACCTTTTTCTTTTGATAAAACTTGTTTATTATAGGCGCCGTTTTCTGAGGCATTTTGGTTTCTTTCACGAATTTTGGTAATGGATATTTTTCAGGAATTATGACTTGTTTTCCTTTTTTAGGAGGTTTGTATCCAAGACCTTATTTATTGTTTCCAGATTTTGATCCTTTTAAGCATAGATCTAGAGATATTTTTCCTTTAGTTAATTTCCTAACTGATTCTTTTAAATAAAGATTTTCTTCAGTTAAGGTTTTTAATTTTTCTTCTAACTCTAATTTTTCATTGTTATTGCTTTTTAAGTTTTCATTCAAATGATGATTATTGTCTTTACTTTCCTTCAATTGTGCTTCCAATTGTTCCATTTCTGATTTAAGATCAGAGTTAGTATTTTCTAAGCAAGTGATGTTATTTTTTCAGATTTTTTAATTCTTTTACAACACCTTTATGTTTTTCATAAAGTTCATTAAAGACTTCTTCTAAGTCTTCAGACTCTAACCCTGAATCAGTGCACGAATCAAAAGATGGGTCAGAATGTACCTCATCTAGTCCTACCATGAGGGCTAGACTTACTTGCTCTTTTTCAGGATCTGAGCTTGATGATTCTAAAGTTGTGGCCTCTTCATTGTCCCTAGCAGCAGCCATAGCTTTTCTTTTGAATTTCTTGTGCTTCTTTTTGAACATTTCTAGTTCATCAGTCTTCTTTAGTTTAGGATAGTCTGGTCTTAAATGTCCAGATTTTCTACATTCATAGCAGACTGGTTTTTTCTCCTTTTTCTCTTTCTTTTGGATCCTTCTTGATCCATTCTTCTTCTTCTTTAGAATCTTCTAGAGCTTGGACAGTACGTCATCTACATCACTGTCTTCAGATCCTGCATTTTTTGAGCTAGAAGAAGAAGAGGTGGAAGGAGCAACTACAACTTTAAGAGCGTTAGTAAATTTCTTCTTAGATGACCCTTTAGATAGTCGCTCCATATTGATTTCATGTGCCATGAGAGAGCCAATTAATTTATCAACGAAAAATTGATTAGATCATGGGCTTCTTCAATAGAGGTGACCTTAGGGGTCCATGAAAGAGTTAAAGATCTAAGTATCTTTCTGACAGTCTCCTCATCAGAAAGATTTCTACCAAGAGAACTTAGACCAACTACTATGCTCGAAAATCTATTATACATCTGAGTGATATTTTCGTTTGGAAGCATTTGAATTGCTTATATTGCAAAACAAGAATATCTATCCTAGTTTGTTTTACTTTATTTGTTCCTTCATAAGTTACTTGCAGTTTATCCCATATTATTTATCTAATTTACATGCAGATATTCTACTGAATTCTCTTTTGGATAAAGCGCAACATAGATAGTTCTTTGCTTTAAAGATTAAAGATAATTTACTTTTATCTACTGCTGTAATAGCAGTGGTACCTTCAGCAGGAACAATAGCATAATCACCTACCTCTATTACTTGCCACAGATCAAAGTCTGTGCCTCGAATGAAGCATTCGATTCTCATCTTCCAATATTGGTAATCATCTCCATCGAAGAATAGAGGTCTGGTGACTGATTGACCTTCAGCAAATCCTTGAGCTGCCATGGATCTTCTCTAAGATCGTTGGATCTTCTTGATTGATCAGAGAACCTCGATCTGATACCACTTGTTGTCCCTTTTGGTACGACAACAAGCTAACCTAGATGGGGGGGTGAATAGGTTTTCTGAAATCTGAAACAGAAACTTAACACAAAAAATTATCACTTGAAGGTTTAGTTAGTTGAGTGTGATAGAGAGTAGCAGTGCGGAAGCAAATGAATAATCACACAAAGAACACAAGGAATTTATCCTGGTTCGGCACTTCCCACATGGAAGTCCTACGTCCAGTCCCCAAGCAATCTGTTGGGATTTTACTAACCAAGGGTACAGTCTCCCTCAAGGACAATACAACACCCAGCACCCCAGTTGTTCTTCTTCTCTTTCCCAGGCAAGAAGGCAACCCACTTCTCTTATAGGTCAAGAAGCCAACCTCCTGGTACAAACCCCAGTGCGGTTCTGCTAGACTTAAACCCCTAGCTAGGTTCTACACTGTATACATTCCTACAGCTGGACAGAAATCTTTCTTAGAAAAGAAAGAACAAAATTGAGAGTTTTACAAGAATGGACTCTAACCCAGAACCTCTCAGCAAAGGAATCTCCCCAGAAATTACAATGACCACAGAGAGAGTGAAGAGAAGAAGGCTTGAAAGCTTCGAAAACTTCTGCTATGAAAAGCTTTTCTTGATTGGGCTTGAGCTCTTCTCTCTTTCTTTGAGTGTGTGTGGAGTTGAGATTCCTCACAGGATGTACACTCCTTTAAAGATCTTCAGGAAAGCTCTCTTTTATTCTTCAACCTTGCTTCATCTTTTATATGAGCAGCATTGAATAGATCCGTTGAAGAGATCCATTGGAACTCTTCTAGTCGTTGCTGATCTTTCTATTCTTCTTCTGACTGTCAGCCACTTGGTGGTCTTCAAGATTTGTTTAGATCAAAGAGTGTTTCTGTCAGAAAGGCTCGTACTTCTGTGTTTCCTGCAGTCACCCAGAAGTGGTAGGTAAGCCCTTTTTGTCTGACAGGAAAGAAGAGATCCTATGAGATAAGCAAAAAGATTCTGTCAGAAAGATAGAAGATTACGCAAATGAAATATATTTGACTTTTCATTAGGCGCCAAAAACATTTTGAAATATCTGAGTATAAAGGAAATCGATGTTTAAGTTGAAATCTATGTTTGAACATAATCCATATTTAAGTGAAATCAATGTTTAAATGAAATCGATGTTAGAATAGAATCGATGTTTAAGTGTAATCGATGTTTAAATGAAATCGATGTTTGAGTGGAATTGATGTTTAAATGAAATCGATGTTTATGTTGAAATCGATGTTTAAATGAAATCGATATTTGAGATCGATATTTAAATGAAATCGATGTTAGAACAGAATCGATGTTTAAGTGTAATCGATGTTTAAATGAAATCGATGTTTAAGCAGAATCGATGTTTCAATGAAATCGATGTTTAAGTTGAAATCGATGTTTAAATGAAATCGATGTTTGAACAGAATCAATGTTTAAATGAAATCGATGTATTTGTATGGAAATCGTTGTGGCACTTAGTCTATAATCGATGTGTATTGAATAAACATCGATTTTGCTTATCAGTGCATATCACACAATGATATTGCCATAAATTTATATTTATTAGGAAAACATGATATTAAATATATTTAATAATATTTAATTAATCACCAAAATGTAAGGGTAAAATATAGAGTGGTTCAACACTCTCCTCGCCGCATCTCGGTCCTGCATGGTAGAGTGCAGCAGGGCCTGGATCGAGGTGATCTGCCCGGCCACGTCCACCTGCCAATCATCAGAACTGTGTCAGATCCAATTCAATTATAACAAATCACAAGGTCTGTCTAGAGATATACCTGTCGTCTGGCGCTCCTATAGACCCTCGCCCCATACTTCAAGGCGAAGGACTGTAGGTACGCATCGTTAGACTCTGCATCGGACTGGACCCGTCATCCTCGGTGCTCCCAATCTACAATCTGCTCGCGGGCCCGCTCACGCCAATCAGTCGTGTCATGGAGTCCCCGGAAGCTCCGGCCTGGCCTAGGGGTCCGACCTCGACTGGGGAACTCCACAACACTCTGACGGAGGCTGAGCAACCTCTGAGTCAGATGTAGGTGGAGAGGTAGCACGAGGTTGAGACCATGAACCTATGTCGCCCTACCGAAGTAGGGATGGGCCTGCTCCAACCAGGGCTGTCCCTCGTCTCCCTCACCTAGATAAGGCTGCCACACCACCTGCACAACAAAGAGCACATCTAATCAGTATCCAAACATTTATAGGAATCAATTTGAGTTTAAGGAGGGTAGTACTCACATCTAGCTGAGGGTAGATGTCTATCACGTCCTGGATGGATGCCAGCTGCTCCTCCAGGGGGTGCGTGTCTCAGCATGGCACCCAACGCTGAGCTAGGGGCACGAGGCCGGTCGCTCCAAGACACCCCTCCCCAAGCCCGGGAGGTGGAGGTAAGTCCAGAACTGTAAGAAGAAAGGCACAGTTCGATCACATTTACAGAAAAAATGCAATTGAAGTAACAAAGGACAAGAGAAGAAGTGTACTTGGAGGAAAGGGAAGAAGCCGCTGATCGAGGTCTGCCGGTCGAAGGAGCCCAGACTATCGAACTGGTGCGCCAAAAGGGTGGCACCCCATGCATAGTTTCCCACCTGGTCTAGGTCCTCTAGCGTCGGCAGGAACTGACAGTGGACTGCGTCGCCCCTCGTGGCAAACAAAAATCTGCCCAGGAAGAACATGAGGAAGCAGCACAGGTCCAAATCTGCCTGAGCCCCAGGCTCACTGGCCAGAGTCTCTCGGCAACTCCTCACCAATCGGTCTAGTTGCTCATCCACTGACTCTCCTACCTCCCTGCCAGTCTGTACTAAACCTAAACTCTCCTGCAGGTCTACCCTAGGGACTAGGGAGGACCTCTGACCTATAGTCAAGCCTAGGAGTCTACGGGCTAGGTCTCTGTAGCATGGGTAGGTAAACCCGCTCACCGGCCGACCGTACACCCTCAACCCGGTGATCCTACTAACATCCTTCAGGCTGGGGATCAAGTGACACCATGGAAACACGAAGGCAGTCGCCTCCGCATCCCACCTGCTATACAGGGCCTGGGAGGGGAGCATCCGCCTTCATCCGGTCCATCCTAAGGACCTCACAAAGCCCATGTCATCCAACCTCTCCTTCTGAATCCGGGGAGGGCCAGGTACACTGCCAACACTAGGAGCCATGAGACCCTAGCCCTCATCTCGCCCTGCAAGCACCAAAAAGAAGCAACTAGTTAGCACGCTCTCTACTCCATAGGCTTCTTGGCTGAGGTCGCAACAACCCAAGGGTCGCGACCTTGTCACGATGCCCCGATGCACCGCGACATGGTCACGACACCCAGGAAGACCACGACCTTATCGCGACGGCCTTTGGCTGATGCGACAATGTCGCAGCCTCTCACCCCGTCGCGACTACTTGTCGCAATGGGGCGGGCCATCACGTTCTCAGACGCGGGCCGACCGGAGTTTCCTTCGTCCGATGGCCTTTCTCCCGGGCGTCTCGCCCTACATAGGCCCTCTGTGATACCCTGAATTTTCATTCATTTTATATTGTGCATGTATATTTACTTGTTGTGTGTATAACATGTGTATTCAATTGTGCATATTATAATTTTATACTTCTCATGAACACACATATATATATATATAATCTATATATATATATATATATATACATATATATATATATATATCTATATATATGATATTTTGTGTGAGAATAAGCAACTAGCTAATTTTGTGTATATTGTGTATACTAAAATCCTAGGCATATAATACTTAAGTAATATATGCATGTTTAATCTAATTATCGATATGCATGTATATTTATCTATTTCATGCATAATGTATATAATTATGTTGTATACTTGTGTGTATATTTATACAATGTCAATTCAAGTGTGTGCATGCAAGAATTATTTTGTTGTATATTTATTCCTCGTTAACTTATTTCATATTGCATCTTAATGATATGATGCATGTACTATCTAAATCTTGAAGTGCATATTATACTACTTATTCCATGGATATTGTACGTAAATATATGAAGTACATATGTATTATGTATGTATCTTATGCATGTGATAAGTAAGTATTGCTGTGGATCATGTAAGTGCGTAAGAGTTATTTTCGTACAAGTAAAAATATATATTAATGTGCATGCATTATCTAGCTATCATTGTATGTAGATCTCATGCATATTGTACGTGTGTACACATAGTAAGAAATCATTATCATATTTTGAAATAATCATGAGTTAATTTCGAGCATGCAATATATATTTAAATGTGTATGAGTTACTTAATTATTGCTGTGCCTATTGTATTTAATTATTTTATGCATGTTATAAGTAACCATGGTGTGTATATGTATACATACATATATTATTCTTGTTTAAATGAAATCTATCTACTTTAAGCACGTTAAATTATTTATGGTGTGTAAAGTACTTGAATGGTAATGTACATGTAGAATTTGACTAATGAGGAGCACATTTCATTATAAGTTCATGCATGATGTATGTAATCATGTAATGTGTATGTATATGTGCATATATGTATGTTATTGATGTATATTATCCTTAATTATGATTAGTGTAAGTTGTATTTAATTAAATATTATGTAATGCATGTACTTTATGTGGTAAGGATATATGTAGTATTTTTTACATATACTAAATTATTTTGGTGTATTTATGCATTTATTTTAAGGCTTGACGGAGTTTTGACTGCACTTTGGAGTGGGCGGCCAAGACCTGGACGCCAACTGCCAGAACTGTGACTGGCATCCACATCCCTGGACGCCAATACACAGTGGGCGGCAACCCCCTAGATGCCAATCCCTGTTGGCGGCCAGACTCTTGACGTCAACTTTGCAGTTTACTACAACCGATGTTGACATAAATATCCTCCTGCATAACGGTTCCAGATTTGTTAACGCGCGCATTTTGGCCGGTTCCAGATTAGGAAACCCATCCTAATACGTAGGAAACCCACCCTACTACATACCCCAATCCCAAAGCCTATACAATATTCATCCTAGGTTGAGGAGAAGGGTTTTAGCATTTGGTGAACCCTTGCACTCGAGATGAGGAAAAGCTGATCTTTGGAGGACCAGATCCATCGACTGGATTTGTTCCTCGAGAAGCTACACCAACTGGAGGATAGCCTATGCATAGGAGAAGAGATCCCAACTCTGAGGAACCGTCAGCATCCACAGAAGAACCCGATCTAAGGCGTTTCTGAGCACCTTCTTGGCAGGCCGAGGAGGGCTTCACTGACAATTCTTGATCTTCGTAGATTTTTCTTGAGGCAAGTAAACCCTAGATCTCAATCTTATACATGTCCCCTTAAGTCTTAGGATTTTTACAGATTTTTCCTCGAGTCCTGAAACCCCAAATTCCCCTTTGTATTGAGTACTGTCTGTGTGTGCTGCTGGGAGGAAGTTGGCGACAGCATCTGCTGCAGTCAAGTTCTTCAGTTGGCGGCAAGGGATGCTGGAGTTGAAAGTAAACGGCCACATCCCTTGACGTCAATTCTTCAGTGTCCTGAAATTTTGCATTTTGATCTTTTTAAGCTGTTTAAATGATTTCTGGATGTAGTTACATGCTGTAAATTTTATGGGTGATTGTAAATAGTCATTAGGTCATATCATGAAGTTGCCCTAATTTTCTGTGAACTGTGTTAATTATTAAAATTCAATAATTGTATTATGAGCATCACATAAACATGATTAAATCTAGTAAAATAGATTTGCTGTAAGTTAGAGTCTTATAATTTTTACATGACAGCATGAGGTCTGCTATTTGAATTCTAAACTGTTAGCACCCAACCATGTTCATATGTACCATGTCTAATGATATTTTAATGAATATGTCTGAAATCTAGATTTAATTGTAGAAATTGTATTTACTTTTCGAAAAATCTGGAAAATTGCATATGTGACATATTTACTGTTAATGACCTGTGACAAAAATTTAGAACTAAATTGATGTCAGCAAGTATAATTATTAGTTAAATCATGGAGTTTGTTCATATTAGATATGTTGATCTAATCTTGTGTAAGTTAGTAAATGTACAACATGTTTAGAACTGTAATGTGAGTTTGTTTCATTTCTGAAAACAGTAGTATCATGATTAGGCTAACTAAGACATGTGAAATTGATAAATAAGATATGTAAAGTGATCAAATAGTGTATGTGAAAAATGTAAATAGAGTGTGAAAATGTGATAAAGTGAATGTGTAATAATTGGGCCGAGATCGACACTGCTACCCTAGAGGCTTCGAGAGCTGTACATAGAAAAGTCTCTGGAAGGGCTCTATGTGTGAAAAGTATGACCTAAGGGCATTAGGAAAAACCTGGAGGTGGACAAGTACCACTGGATAGGGTGGAGAGGGCTTCTCCCGGTCTGCGCAGTTACCAAGATTCACCACTACATTGCCTAGGTGGTGGGTATGTGATTATGAGTTGTGTTATGAGTTATGTGTTATGAGTTGTGATATGAGTTGTGCTATGAGATGAGTTATGAGTTATGAGATATGGTTTCCGTCCTCTAATAGGTATAGTTAGGACTATGTGTCATGGCATTTTAAGCTATGAAATATGAATAAAGTGTAAGATGATATGCGAATGTGGCACGTGATGAGTATAAATGATATGATATGTGTTAAGTGAAAGTAAAAGAGTAAATGATATGAAGAAAATGTGAAAAGATATGTAAAGAGTGTAATGTTAATGAGAGTATACTTGCATGCGAAAACCGATGTATTAATGCACCATATTCATGTTTTTCATGTAATATATCTCAATTGCAATACCATGTTTAGCATCATGTAATGTAGTTTAATTATCTACATGTATTAGTGTATGTGAATAAACATATGTAACCATGTCATTTTTGCAATATGAAAGATGAATATGTAAAATTGTTGAATGGATAAGATAAAATATGAACAAATATAAATCTATGTAATTTAGTTTATTTTATGTCAAACAGCAAGTAAAGTGTAGTTATGAATGTGACAAATGCATGAATTAATGTTTAGGTTCCATGCTAGATGTGATGTCCACATAGTACATAAGTCTATGTCTAAAAATGGTATATGTTTGCTAATTGCTTGAACATGTCCTAAACCTTTCATTCATGGTGTATAAATGTGAAATCATGTGAAATGATATTATTTACATTAAAACAGCAAACAAAATGTGCAATTAAATATGAAAAGTACATGTGAAAAGTGAATAGTCATCATGCTAGGTTGTTCATTTATTTATGCTTCAATCTATGTTCTAGTTTGTAGAAAATATATCATGAATAGATAATGTTTAAGTGGAGGTATCATGCTACATGTTAGGTGTAGAAAACATGTACAAGTGTATGTTAATATCCATGATTTAGAATAAATATGTTGAAGCATAAAGCATGTCTAGGTGGTTTAAACATGTGTTGATAGCAAGAGTATGTATCATGTAAATTGTTATAGTTTAATTGATAATATGAATTTCCTTATTGTTTGAAAGCTAATGTGTGAAACATGTTTAAAATTGAATCTTTGGTTGCTTGCTGAGTCTTTCGACTCACTCTTGCTTCGGCGTACTGGTTGACAGGTATCTCGTCCTAGAGAGAGGCATAGCGTAGAACGCTATCTTGGAGGAGTAGCTTTTTAGGAGCTTAGTAGTTGTACTTTCCTTTTCTCATAGTACGAATAAAGTTATTGTATGTGGACAATATTTGGACAATGTAGTTCTTTTATCATGTAATAATGTGGACATTGTCATTTTATTTCGTTATATAGACTGTGGAATGTGTGATGTTGATGGATTAAAGTTGAGTTGTTTATTTTATTTCCGCTGTATTCAATTGCTATCCACGTACTATTCAACCTATCGGCTAGTGTTGGGTTTTATCCCACTGTGACGGTGCTCTTTATATCGATGGGGATTGGTATAATCGTACCGGTATGAGGAGGGTCGTTACAGAGATTGGTATCAGAGCCCAAGGTTGAGATTGTACATGGATAGACCATCACCCTCGCAATATTGCAAAGTCTTTATAGGAAATTGTCCATATATGTAGAAATTACTAAAAATGAATGGGAGATAGTTAAGGAAAATAGTTAGGATTAGTAACCTAGATTCTAAATAGATTGATTATTTTGCAGATTATGGCTGGACGTGGTAGACGTAGTGCTCAGTCTAGGAGGTATGAATAGAACCGCAAGATAAAGAAGTTCGTGAAAGGGATCAAACCATCGTTGAAAGCTAGACTTTTGGAGCTTGATTCTCGTACTTTGGAAGAAGTTCTTGGCGTGGCAAATAAGCAAGAGAATAAAGTGGAATCATATCAAGGAGAAAATGAAGCTCAAAGGAGGGAGTACCAAAACCATTCAAAGGCAAGATAGGAAGAAGAATAAACTCAGGAAGGTCAACAATCCATTGTGGCATCAGGCAGCGAGAAGCCCGAGTGCATTCATTGCGGGAGGCGTCATGGCGAGAACACATGTTGGTGAAAGGAAGGAAGGTGTCTTAGATGTGGCAGCAAGGATCATCGGCTTAAGGAGTGTCCGAACCTGAAGACGAAGTTCATTTCAAGAGATGTTTCATGAACAGCCATAAAGGAGCAAGGATTAGCCGGAGATGACCTCGGCGACGTCACCACAGGTACTCGATTCGATCTTCGAGGACGAAGATCTTTTTCAGGGGGGGAGAGTGTGATACCATGAATTTTCATTCATTTTATATTGTGCATGTATATTTACTTGTTGTGTGTATAACATGTGTATTCAATTGTGTATATTATAATTTTATACTTCTCATGAACATATGCATGTATATATATATATATGATATTTATGTGAGAATAAGCAATTAGCTGATTTTGTGTATATTATGTATACTAAAATCCTAGGCATAAATACTTAAGTAATATTATGCATGTTTAATCTAATTACCGATATGCATGTTATATTTATCTATTTCATGCATAATGTATATAATTATGTTGTATACTTGTGTGTATATTTATACATATGTCAATTCAAGTGTGTGCATGCAAGAATTATTTTGTTGTATAGATTATTCCTAGTTAACTTATTTCATATTGCATCTTAATGATATGATGCATGTACTATCTAAATCTTGAAGTGCATATTATACTACTTATTCCATGGATATTGTGCGTAAATATATGAAGTACATATGTATATATGTATGTTATCTTATGCGTGTGATAAGTAAGTATTGCTGTGGATCATGTAAGTGCGTGAGAGTTATTTTCGTACAAGTAAAAATATATATTAATGTGCATGCATTATCTAGCTATCAATGTATGTAGATCTCATGCATATTGTACGTGTTGTGCACATAGTAAGAAATCATTATCATATTTTGTATAATTATGAGTTTATTTCCGAGCATGTAATATATTTAAATGTGTATGAATTACTTAATTATTGCTGTGCCTATTTTATTTAATTATTTTATGCATGTTATAAGTAACCATGGTGTGTATATGTATACATGCATATATATTCTTGTTTAAATGAAATCTATCTACTTTAAGCACGTAATTATTTATGGTGTGTAAAGTACTTGAATGGTAATGTACATGTAGAATTTGACTAATGAGGAGCACATTTCATTATAATTTCATGCATGATGTATGTAATCATGTAATGTGTATGTATATGTGCATATATGTATGTTATTGATGTATATTATCCTTAATTATGATTAGTGTAAGTTGTATTTAATTAATATTATGTAATGCATGTACTTTATGTGGTAAGGATATATGTAGTTATTTTTACATATACTAAATTATTTTGGTGTATTTATGCATTTATTTTAAGTTTGACGGAGTTTTGACAACATTGTGCAGTTGGCGGCCAAGACCTGGACGACAACTGCCAGAACTGTGACTGGCGTCCACATACCTGAATGCCAATACACAGTGGGCGGGCACCCCCTGGACGCCAACCCCTGTTGGCGGCCCGACCCTTGATGTCAACTTTGCAGTTAACTATAACCGATGTTGACGTCAATATCCTCCTGCGTAACGGTTCCAGATTTGTTAACGCCCGCATTTTGGCCGGTTCCAGATTAGGAAACCCATCCTAATACGTAGGAAACCTACCCTACTGCGTACCCCAAACCCCAAGCCTATAAAATACCCCTCCTAGGTCGAGGAGAAGGCTTTTAGCATTTGGTGAAACCCTTGGACCCGAAATGAGGAAAAGCTGATCTTTGGAGGAACGGATCCGTCGACTCGAGTTGTTCCCCGAGGAGCTACACCAACTGGAGGATAGCCTATGCATAGGAGAAGAGATCCCAACTCCGAGGAACCGTCTGCATCCACAGAAGAACCCGATCTAAGGCGTTTCTGAGCACCTTCTTAGTAGGGCCGAGGAGGGCTTCACCGGCAATTCTTGATCTTCGTAGATTTTTTTTTGAGACAAGTAAACCCTAAGTCTCAATATTATACATGTCCCCTTAAGTCTTAGGATTTTTACAGATTTTTCCTCGAGTCCTGGAACCCCAAATTTCCCTTTGTATTGAGTACTGTCTATGTGTGCTGCTAGGAGGAAGTGGCTGCAGCATCTGCTGCAGTCAAGTTCTTCAGTTGGCGGCAAGGGATGCTGCGGCTGAAAGTAAACGGCCACATCCCTTGACGTCTACTTCTTCAGTGTCATGAAATTTTGCATTTTGATCTTTTTAAGCTGTTTAAATGATTTCTGGATGTAGTTACATGTAAATTTTATGGGTGATTTTAAACAGTCATTAGGTCATATCATGAGGTTTCCCTAATTTTCTGTGAACTGTGTTAATTATTAAAATTCAATAATTGCATTATGAGCATCATATAAACATGATTAAATCTAGTAAAATAGATTTGTTGTAAGTTAGAGTCTTATAATTTTTACATGACAGCATGAGGTCTGCTATTTGAATTCTGAACTGTTAGCACCCAACCATGTTCATATGTACCATGTCTAATGATATTTTAATGAATTTGTCCAAAATCTAGATTTAACTGTAGAAATTGTATTTACCGTTCGAAAAATTTGGAAAATTGCATATGCGACATATTTACTGTTAATGACCTGTGATAAAAATTAGAACTAAATTGATGACAGCAAGTATAATTATTAGTTAAATCATGGAATTTGTTCATATTAGATATGTTGATCTAATCTTGTGTAAGTTAGTAAATGTACAGCATGTTTAGAACTGTAATGTGAGTTTATTTCATTTCTGAAAACAGTAGTATCATGATTAGGCTAACTAAGACATGTGAAATTGATAAATAAGGTATGTAAAGTGATCAAAAAGTGTATGTGAAAAATGTAAATAGTGTCAAAATGTGATAAAGTGAATGTGTAATAATTGGGACGAGATTGACACTACTACCCTAGAGGCTTCGAGAGCTGTACATAGAAAAGTCCCTATGGAAGGCTCTCTGTGTGAAAAGTATGACCTAAGGGCATTAGGAAAAACCTGGAGGTGGACAAGTACCACTGGATAGGGTGGAGGGGGCTTCTCCCGGTCTGTGCAGTTACCAAGATTCACCACTACATTGGCTAGGTGGTGGGTATGTGATTATGAGTTGTGTTATGAGTTATGTGTTATGAGTTGTGATATGAGTTGTGCTATGAGATGAGTTATGAGTTATGAGATATTGGTTTGCGTCGTCTAATAGGTAGTTAGGACTATGTGTCATGCATTTTAAGCGATGAAATATGAATAAAGTGTAGGATGATATGCGAATGTGGCACGTGATGAGTATGAATGATATGATATGCGTTAAGTGAAAGTAAAAGAGTAAATGATATGAAGAAAATGTGAAAAGGTATGTAAGAGAGTGTAATGTGAATGAGAGTATGCTTGCATGCGAAAACTGATGTATTAATGCACCATATTCATGTTTTTCATGTAATAATATCTCAACTGCAATACCATGTTAGCATCATGTGATGTAGTTTAATTATCTACATGTATTAGTGTATGTGAATAAACATATGTAACCATGTCATTTATGCAATATGAAAGATGAATATGTAAAATTGTTGAATGGATAAGATAAAATATGAACAAATATAAATCCATGTAATTGAGTTTATTTTATGTCAAAACAGCAAGTAAAGTGTAGTTATGAATGTGACAAATAAATGAATTAATGTTTAGGTTCCATGCTAGATGTGATGTCCACATAGTACATAAGTCCATGTCTAAAAATGGTATATGTTTGCTAATTGCTTGAACATGTCCTAAACCTTTCATTCATGGTGTAAAATGTGAAATCATGTGAAATGATATTTATTTACATTAAAACACAAACAAAATGTGCAATTAAATATGAAAAGAACATGTGAAAAGTGAATAGTCATCATGCTAGGTTGTCATTTCTTTATGCTTCAATCTATGTTCTAGTTTGTAGAAAATATATCATGAAATAGATAATGTTTAAGTGGAGGTATCATGCTACATGTTAGGTGTAGAAAACATGTACAAGTGTATGTTAATATCCATGATTTAGAATAAATATGTTGAAGCCTAAAGCATGTCTGGGTGGTTTAAACATGTGTTGATAGCAAGAGTATGTATCATGTAAATTGTTATAGTTTAATTGATAATATGAATTTCCTTATTGTTTGAAAGCTAGTGTGTGAAATATGTTTAAAATTGAATCTTTGGTTTGCTTGCTGAGTCTTTTGGACTCACTCTTGCTTCGGCATACAGGTTGACAGGTATCTCGTGCTAGAGAGAGCATAGAGTAGAACGCTATCTTGGAGTAGTTTTTGAGAAGCTTACTAGTTGTACTTTCCCTTTCTCATAGTACGAATAAAGTTATTGTATGGACAATATTTGGACAATGTAGTTCTTCTATCATGTAATAATGTGGACATTGTCATTTTATTTCGTTATATAGACTGTGGAATGTGTGATGTTGATGGATTAAAGTTGAGTTGTTTATTTTATTTCAGCTGTATTCAATTGCTATCCACGTACTATTCAACCTATCGGCTAGTGTTGGGTTTTATCCCACTGTGACGGCGCTCTTTATACCGATGGGGATTGGTATAATCGTACCAGTATGAGGAGGGTCGTTGCACCCTCTATGGGGCTCCCTCATCCATACACATCCACAATTTGAGAGGATTAGGGTGCTAGGGACATACCTTCTTCATTGTTTCCTCCCGAGCCATCGCCGCCGCCTCTATGTCCTCGGCCGGCGCTTCCACCTCCGCCATCTCCACCTCTGGTGCCTCCTCCACTGGAGCTTCCTCCACGCGCCGCCGGGGCATCCTTGCGTAGCGCTTGCTACACTCCCCACCGCCACCGCTGCTTCCCTCCATCGCCGTGAGAGAGTGGGAGAATGAGAGAGTGGGAGAACGAGAGAGGTTGAGGGAGATTGAGGAAGAGTGAGAGATAGAGTAGTGGATCGGAGTAATGGAGAGAGCGTGAGAGAGTGGAATCGCCGGAGCTCGGAAGGGGAAAGCCTGTGAGTGTGAAATAGGGGAGAAGGGGGTTTCTGCATTTTTGAACCCTCGGTTCATGTCGCGACGGATATAGGCATCATGTTAAGATCGCGGCGGCCAGGTGGGTCGCGACCATGTCACAACCTATCGACCAGTCGTGACCTTAAGGCGATGTCTGTTTTGGTCGCGATATCAACCGAACAATGCATACAGTGAACGGAATTCTGATTTTATTAATTCAAATCATCAATTAAAATTCCTAATCATGCCTACAATCAATCAATCAGTCTTTTCAATCCCTAACTACCACCTCTTACATTCCTAGCCCTCTCATGCACTTGGTGCAGCCTCGGCCACAACGCGATCTCCACGTGGATAGATCCTCCTCAACACCTGTAAGTACTCCTAGTACACGTCCTCATCCTCTGCCACTGCTTCTGAAATGAGGCTTGCTGCGCACTTTTCCCAGTGGATGGTGGCTCACCTCACATCCCGCTCTTCTTGTTCATCATCCATCTTCTGTGCTTGAATAGGCGGGTAATGGGAGAGTGTCGGTACAACTGTGCGCGCTACACCACGCTGTAGATAGCACCGGTCGGGGTTGTAGATGACCAATGCTTCATTGCCAATCAATCGTAGGGCCAGGCCGACGTGATGCGGAAGGCGGATGATCTTGTTGTGGAGATATCTCGACCGCATTTCGAATTGTTCCACGGTTAGTGCGTTCAGGTAGAGCCGCCACTCCTTCAATTCCTTAACTGTCACTGTCTTGCACCATGCCTAAGTAGTCATGTGGAGTGGAGCACCGACAAAGGCTAGTGGGTGGTGGACCATGCTCATGCACTTGATGGAGGGGTTGTCCGTTACCTTGAAGTTTATGTGCATGCCCATCCAACATTCAAGGGTAACCACAGAACCGAAGAGGGGTCCGCCAGTGGCTGCAGAAGATAGTCCAACGTAGAGATATCCAAGGACAACTTGAGAAATGGACATACCCTCCCATACACAGCTGATGGTACTCAGGTTGGATGCGGAGAGGAGGTGATCCTATGCAGGGAAGAGAATGACGCCGCATATGCAGATTGAGGCGGTCTTGGCAATGGCGACGTAGTTCCCGGTCTTCCTCTTGCATTGTGACATGATCCATTGAGAGAGAAGAAGGAGATGGATGTAACCCGGGCTAGTCTGAGTGGTGATCTCTCCAAGGATGGCCCAGGAATCTATGGTGGCTACGGTGTGTGCGATGAGGTGTTCCTCCCCTCGCTTG
The DNA here is from genome assembly GCA_014218235.1 of Colocasia esculenta. Lineage (NCBI taxonomy): Eukaryota > Viridiplantae > Streptophyta > Magnoliopsida > Alismatales > Araceae > Colocasia > Colocasia esculenta. The sequence goes on from CM024756.1 coordinate 6,238,008, forward strand.
TCTTTAGGGAGCCCTAACATGAGCTCCAACTCTTCTAATAGGACGGTGGCTTCGAATGAGGGGAAGATGAATGTGTGGGGTCTATGGGTGCCACAACTCCGCAAGCGCCATGATGTTGTCCCACACATGCACTATCTTATGATAGTTCTTGGCCAATACGAGGACCGTGGTGAGCTTCCACTCGCACAGTAGGTTAGTGGATGGCACGGGAAGCGCATTGACCATAGGTTCTAGCCAGGGGATTTTGGAGTAGCGCCTACTACCTGGTGTAGACACCCAATTCTGACTTATAGGTTGAACTATATTCCTTGCTATCCTAGTGAGACCCTAGTTGGTCACTCACCTTGAGCCCATCATTAGCCTTGTTTTCAGCCCATTAACAACTCAAATTTCCATGAAATCCCGCCCATTGTCACTTGGAGAGAGTCCTTAGGCCTAAATAACTCTTATTCTTTCATGTGAATGGCTGATAATTCACAGATAATTGATTTTATTGACGCTTCGTATCGTAGCGCCGCGTTACTAGATCGCGTCGCCAGAGGCCGCCGCGACAGCCCATGCATATTCAGGCACGTGGACATACTGTCGCGACGCCTAGGTCCGTCGCGTTAGCAAGTCGCGGCCCTACAATAAGACGCGACTGCAGCCGCGCATGCAGGCCTCCGTAACTACCTCCTATTTTCCCTCCTATGGCTTTATCCCTATCTCCAAGCAATATCTCAGCCACTTGGGGCGAGGTTTGAGGCTTGGGGACTCTCTTGGAGCTCCCTTGGACTCACCCCACGCAATTTTAATGGATTTATCTCCCATTTGGACTATTAATCATTTTAAGGGGATTTCTCTCTCTAAAATCTATAACAAAGCCCCGTCTTCATGGACGAGGGGAGCCCCATTTTTACCCCGAAGGGCTGCCGAAATTTCCTCTGATCTAGACTAGCCTCGCAGCTCTCCCATTTCCTCTCATTCCTCACATTCCCACCTCAAAGCTTGCTCATTTCACATCCATGGACGTGGAATGTGAGGAGGGCAACCCCCACTTCTTCCAGAGCATCTGCTGTTGGGTTTTCTCCTTATCATGTTTTTTGAGATCACATTACTCCTTGAACATTGATTTAATGCAAAATTGATGTGCTAACTAACATGAAAAATACATGAAGTGATTGAGTTTAACATTTCAAATCATACAATTCATCACTAACATGTGTTTGCATGTAGGTGCACAACATGAAAATGAAGCATTGAAGAGGCTTGAAGAGTTGAGCAAAATCACACAAAAAATATGTCAAGAGGTTTCATCTGTCGACAGATGAAGTGTACCTGTCGACAGATTGACAGTGATCCCCAGACAGAACTCAGGTTTGCATGTCTGAGTGTATCTGTCGACAGATGCATTGTACCTGTCGACAGATCCATACAGTCTTCCCCAGACAGAACTCAGGTTTGCATGTTTGAGTGTATCTGTCGACAGATGCATTGTACCTGTCGACAGATCCATACAGTCTTCCCCAGACAGAACTCAGGTTTGCATGTTTGAGTGTATCTGTCGACAGATGCATTGTACCTGTCGACAGATTCATACAGTCAACCCAGGACAGAACTCTGTGTTCTATCCCTGAGTCTGTCTGTCGACAGATGCAAGTGCACCTGTCGACAGCCGACGGAAACTTCAGAATTTGGGTTTCCAAATCCGCCCCACTTGGGTGTTTTCCTCCACGACCCCCACCTTTACCTAACACTATATAACATCCTTTTGGTGCCAATTTCGCAGAGAGCAGCCTCCCATCCAAGAGCCTCCAAGGGACCAAGAGGAAAATCCCCAAATTGCTGCTCTGCTTCAACTTCCGCCCAGATCATCGTGGAATCACCATCTATGCGGAGCTGAAGCCGGATCGTCATCAATTCAACCTTCTACGTCGATCAATCTACATCCAATCGAAGTTTGAAGAGCGTTTGGACGATCCACGAGAAGAATTCCAACCGGATTTGTTCCCTAATTCCTAATTCTTCTCCATTTCATAATTTCCATTCCATTGTGTGTGTGTGGTTGTGTTTCGAGCATCCCTTGTGCTTGATTCACGTATTCTTGGTTGTTCTGATCGTGCTTCATCAGACAACGTGTGTGTGTTTGAGTTGTAGTGTTGAATTCGCTCATAAGCAGTTGTTTCTGCGCGTGTGTGTGGACGGTGGATGTAGGATACACGAGTTGTGTACTCCGAACCACCTTAAATCATCGTGTTCTGTGGTTTGTTCGCTTTTTGCGATAGATGATTGGTAGGCACGGTGTTCATACGCACGTTTGATTCCCTGTTCTCATTTAGATCAACTCAAGCGGTCTCATACTTAATCGAATTCTAATCAAGTTTCATTAAGATCGCCGTAGCATCGAAAAGAACCCATCAATAGTTTAAAATTGCCGTAATCTATTCAACCCCCCCCTTCTAGATTCCGTACTGTGTATTTCCGCATAACCCTTCAATTGGTATCAGAGCGGGTTTCTCCGATTTACAGTTTTCGTAATTTGATCTAACGATCAGGAGATTCTCGATCTTATGGATTCTAGCAAAGGGTATATGGCCGAGGGACATTCAGTGACCAGGCCACCCTATTTTGATGGCACTGACTATTCTTATTGGAAAAATCGCATGCAGGTATTCTTGAGAGCTCAAAATTACGAGCTATGGAAGATAGTTAGCAAGGGACCATACGTGTTGCCCGAGGATGAAGACACCTGGACGAAAGACCAAATAGCGAAAGGAACTCTCAACTGGAGCGCACTAAACATGATGCAATGTGCGGTGCATCCAAAGGAATTTGCAAGAGTCTCCACATGCTTAACAGCAAAAGAGATGTGGGACAAACTTGAACTCATTTACGAAGGTACGTCCGAGGTAAGGGAAACTAAAGTTAGCATGTTAGTGTCTGAATATGAAATGTTCAAAATGAAAACCGATGAAAACATATCAGACATGTTTGCTAGATTCATGATAATCGTTAACGGGCTAAAAGGTCTTAAGAAGGAATACTCTGAAAGTGACTTAGTAAGAAAGATCCTTCGTTCTCTTACTTCATCTTGGAATACTAAGGCCACTGTCATTGAGGATTCCAAAGACCTTTCCAAAATGAAATTGGATGAACTAATTGGCTCTTTAATGACATATGAAATCAACATTAAAAGAAAAGAGTTAGAAGAAAATCCTAGGAAGTCAATTGCTCTAAAAGCATCAAATAAAACATCAACAAGTTCCAAGAACCATTCAACAAGATAGTGATGAGCAAGAAACGTCTAGTGAGAGTGATGATGATGAAATGGCAATGCTCACTAGACAATTCAAGAAATTTCTCAAGTTCAAGAGGAGAGACACAGGTAACTCCAAACCCTTTCCTAAGAAAATTTTTCACAGAAATATGAGTCCAACAAAAAATCTGACATTGTTTGTTATGAATGCAAGAAACAGGGGCATATGAGAGGAGAATGCCCAGAACTCAAGAAAAAGCTGAAGAAAGAAAAATTCACCTCCAAAAGGACCAAAGCAATGTTGGCCACCTGGAGTGATGAAGATGAAGATGAAGATGCACAAGAAACATCTGGTGATGAAGAAGTGAAATGCTTGATGGCAAGGAGTGATGACTCCAGTGAGGTAAACTTCTCATTTGATAATTTCACTGCAAGTGAATGGGAGGAAGCATACACCACTTTATTTGAAAAATTTCGTGAATATAGATCTGAGAATAGAGCATTAAAAAGGAAATGCAACTCCCTTGTGCATGATAAGAACAATGATGAACAATTGCATTCTTAACAAAAGAATTAGAAATGATGAAAATTGATGAAAAGACTCATAATGAAGAAATGGATTGCCTGAAAATGAAATTGCAAGAAACACAAAAAGAAAAACTGTTTAAGTCATTCTATTGAATTCCTTCAAGAAGAACAATTAGAAACAAGAAAAAATTGGAACAAACTGAAAAGGAATTGAAAGCAAAATCTGCGGACTTAATAAATTTGTGAAAGGGAAGCAAAATCTAGATGCAGTTTTGGGCACCAAAATACATGTAACCAAGCATGGGTTAGGATATCAACCAGTCAAACAAAAGAAAATAGGAGAATCACTGATCACCTCCTTCATTGATCCTAGCCCAAGCACAAGCAAGCATGCTCCCACAAAGCATAATTCAAGAAAGTCTCAGACCAAGCCAATACTACACAAACAAAATATTCCCAACAAACAAAAAAAAGCCACCTGTCGACAGATACAATGGTGCCTGTCGACAGACAAGAACAGTTTCAATGGATAACAGTCTATCAAGCAACAGAAAATTGAAAAGAAAATTCCTTCATGCAATGTGTGTAAAAAGATTGGTCATGATGAAAAACAATGTTGGAATAATCCAAAGAAACAAAAATCAAACAAGTTTGGATTCCTAAACATCTACTTTGTTGCATGAATGAAATTTTGGGACCCAAAGTAATTTGGGTACCAAACCTCTTGTCTGATTCACATTTGCAGGAATGCCTAGCAGCCCAACATCAAAACAAATGGTACTTGGATAGCGGCTGCTCGAGGCACATGACGGGCGACAAAGGTAAATTCTGTTTCCTAGTGGAGAAAGACGGAGGACAAGTCATTTTTGGAGGCAACAACAAAGGTCAAATCATTGGCACAGGTAATGTTGGTAAGTGTACCTCCAATTCAATTGAAAATGTACTGTTGGTTGATGGCCTTAATCACAATTTGCTTAGCATAAGTCAATTATGTGATAGAGGTCACAACGTCATTTTTGAATCAAATTCATGTCAAATTGTTGATAAAGAAACAGGAAGTGTAAAATTTTCTGGAAAAAGAGTGAATAACATTTACTTAGTTGACTTAGATGATCCAGAGAATGACAACTTGTGTCTTGTTGCAAATAGACAGGATGAATTGACCTTGTGGCATCGTAGGCTTGGCCATGCGAGCTACAACGTGTTGCACAAGATCATGAAGCTCAAATTGGTAAGTGGACTTCCTGATATTTCTTTTAGCAACAATGAAAGTTTTTGTGATGCATGTGCACAGGGAAACAGACCCGGAAGTCTTTCAATCTAAAGCACCGTAAGCACTCTAACATATGAACATAAATATAACACAATAGGAGCACCTAACCAGACTTTTTAGGACCTTAGGTCATAGTCTCAATGGCAAACGTTTTGGTTTTGTCATTGTAGATGATTTTTCTAGGTTCACTTGGGTCAAATTCTTGGCACACAAAAGTGAAACACTTACAATTTTCCAAGAATTCTTTAACAAGATTGAGCATGGCAATGTGAATAAAATATGCTCAATCCGCACCGATCACGGGGGAGAATTTGATAACAATGCATTTTCTGATTTTTGCAGGCACCAAGGGATTGAACATCTGTTCTCTTCCCCAAGGACTCCAGAACAAAACGGAGTAGTGGAGAGGAAAAACAAACCTTGGTGGAAATGGCTCGCACTCTTCTGGTTGAAGGCCAACTCTCCAAAAGATTTTGGGCAGAAGCAGTGAACACTTCGTGCTACATTCTAAACAGAGCCATGGTAAGACCTGTGATAAAGAAAACCCCCTACCAGTTGTTGAAAGGTAAGAAACCCAACCTTGGGTACTTCCGAGTTTTTGGCTCAAAGGTATTTATTCATAACAATGATAAATCTGATTTAGATAAGTTTGAAGCCAAAAGTGATCAAGGTGTTTTTCTAGGCTACTCAGAACACTCTAGGGCATATAGGGTGTTTAACAATAAAACACGCACTGTGGAAGAAACTCCACATGTCATCTTTGATGAGACTTATGCCAAATCTAACTGTTTGAATATTAACAGGACTGAAAAAGAGGATGAAGGAACATCACTTAAGGATCTTCAAGTCAAAGCCAAAGACAAATCTGAAGAAGATTCCAAGACCAAAGGTGGATATCTTCACAGGGACTACAGTGATGATGATGAAATTGCATTCAGAAAACAAGATGAAACACTTGAAGAGAATCAACCAGAAAGTGAACCTCCTGAAGATCAACACTCAGAAGATCAAATTCCTCAAGGACAAGATACTCCCGGCCCTTCAACAATCACAAATGTGAGGTACTCCAAAGATCACCCACTTGATGATGTGATAGGTAGTTTAACTGATTCTGTTCAAACAAGATCTCAAGTAAGAAAAATAATTGAACATGATCTTTTTGCTTTTGTTTCTCAAGTGGAACCTAAAAATGTTGAAGAAGCCTTAAAAGACAACTCATGGATTGATGCTATGCATGAGGAACTTGGTCAATTTCAAAGGAATAATGTATGGAGTTTAGTTCCTAAAACCCCTGAAATCTCAATCATAGGAACTAGATGGGTGTTTAGGAATAAACTTAATGAAGAAGGAAAAGTGGTCAGAAATAAAGCAAGACTCGTAGCAAAAGGTTATAGTCAAGAGTTTGGTATAGACTTTGAAGAGTCATTTGCTCCTGTAGCCAGGTTAGAAGCAGTTAGAATTTTATTGGCATTTGCATGCTCCCATAAGTTCAAACTTTATCAAATGGATGTTAAAACTGCTTTCTTAAATGGCTATATCAAAGAAGAAGTCTATGTCTCTCAACCACCAGGTTTTGAAAATTCTGAAATGCCTAACCATGTGTATAAATTGCACAAAGCTCTTTATGGTTTGAAACAGGCACCTCGAGCTTGGTATGATAGACTAAGCAATTTTCTGGTAAGCAAGAACTACTCAAGAGGTAAAGTAGACCAAACACTCTTCACTAAGAAGTTCGCAATCACATAATTGTTGTTCAAGTTTATGTGGACGATATCATATTTGGTTCTACTAACCCTTCACTGTGTGAAGAATTTTCTAAACAGCACAGTGAATTTGAGATGAGTCTAATGGGGGAGCTTCAATTCTTTCTTGGTTTGCAGGTGAAACAACATAAAGATGGATTCTTCATAAATCAAGAAAAGTATGTTAAAGAGCTTCTCAAACGATTTCAGTTTGAGCAAGCTAAACCGGCCTCCACCCCAATGAGCACAAGCATCAAATTAGAAAATGATGAGAAAGGTAAACCGGTAGATGCAAAGCACTTCCGAGGTATGATTGGCTCACTCCTTTATCTTACTGCAAGTAGACCGGATATTCAATTTAGTGTTTGCCTTTGTGCTAGATATCAATCTAGTCCAAAGGAAAGCCATTTAATTGCAGTCAAGAGAATTTTCCGATATCTCTCCGGAACATGCAATTTGGGTTTTTGGTATCCAGCCGGAAGTAGTTTTGATTTGATCTCATACTCTGATGCTGATTATGCTGGATGTAAAATTGATAGAAAAAGCACTAGTGGATATTGCCAATTACTTGGCGGTTGCATGGTTTCGTGGGCATCCAAGAAACAACACTCGGTTGCACTCTCCACTGCAGAGGCAGAATATGTCGCTGCAGGAAGTTGTGCAGCTCAAGTGTTGTGGATCAAAAGTCAGTTAGCTGACTATAATGTTCAAATTGGATGCACACCTATCCTATGTGACAACACAAGTGCTATCAACCTTTCAAAAAACCCTGTCCAACACTCAAGGACTAAACACATAGAAATCCGTCATCATTTCTTGAGAGATGAAGTTGCCAATAAAACCTTGGAACTTATTTTCATTCCCACAGAAAACAATTGGCTGATATTTTCACCAAACCCTTGTCTGAAGACAGATTCACTTCCTTGAGAAGAGAATTGGGTCTGTGTAAAATGCAATGAAACTAACTATCCATATTGGAGTACATGCTCTTTATGTGTGAATGACTATGTGGTATATCAAATGGTGAACTGTGGAAGAACAAGTTCGGCTTGTTTGGAAACTATCATCATGCGTGAGAAATATTCTCCGCCAAGTATCAATAGTCCCATTTCATATAAAGGCCCTGTACTTCACATAGGATTCTTAGTTTCCTTACATTTTATCATGTTAACTCCATGAAACAATGTTCTTCTGTGACTATGTGCTTGTGTATAACATTCTTGAAATGAACATGTTTGCCTTATATCAAATGCTTATGTGAATCCTTGCTTGGATGTTGTGTCAACACGTGCACACACTATGGGGGAGTGAGTTAAGGGTAGATGAGTATTTTTCTTGAGGAAACTCTTCATACATCTTCTTGTTGAACTCTCACTTCCTTGAACTCAATGTGCAATCAATCTGAAACCAGAAAAATCCACTCTGTTCATATCTGTCGACAGACACATCCCATCTGTCGACAGATACAATCAGTCTTGTTCTGGCAGAAACTTCAATTCCTCAGTCTGTGTGCATCTGTCGACAGACAGACTTCTTCTGTCGACAGATACACCCATTCTTTTTTATTCTTCAACTCCTTCTTCATATGTGTCAAGAAAGTGTTCCTTACTTGATTTAAAGGTAAACCTTGGTCTGTTTGTGTGCATTATAACCCTTCATATCCACTTCATATCAAAGTCATGAACCAAGTCTAAATGTTGTTTGATGCATGACCTGATTAAGGTCTTTTTAGATCATTTTGAACACAATGAGCAAACCAAATGATTTTTAAACATCTCCTTTGAATAACTCCCTTGTCGTTGAACATGAATCTAAAATTGATTTGAAAAATCAGAAAGCTCTTGAATTTAATGTTCTACATCAACTTGCCTAAAGAAATCTCATGTACTTGACAAAAATAATAATAATAAAAAAAAGGAGAAAAGCTACCTATTTCTTCGGTTCAATCAATTTATATCTCTTTATGGATGGAGGTAGAGCAATGATGAAAATGACTAAGTAACCGGGGACATGGGCATCACAAATGTCGGTCTTCGCGTCAAAAGGTTGTTTCATTATCTCTATACAATGGCTTGATGGACACTCACATTGAGTAACTGGGGGTATTGGCATCACAAATGTCTACCTTCACATGAAAAAGTGAAAGTGCTCCTCATTGCCACTCTTTTCCATCTTCGTTGCCTAAACCTTCTAAAATCACACCTGAAATAGAGTGAAGCCTCCGAAATTTCTTTCTGTCAAGTCCAATGTGTTTCTTCGGTAAGACGTTCTTGTGGCCATTTAATTCAATTGTCATCTGACTATCATCTCTATTTAAATGCATGTTTTTCTTCAACGGCCTTAATCAAAAGAGTTGTTTAATTTTCACTGGCTTTTGTGAAATGTGTTCCTCATGATCTAATTAAAGAACTTATCATTTCTAATTCAAAATCATTTTAGATTTGTGTCATGTCTTCATCTTAATGGATATGATTTTTGTCTTGCACATACACCCATTTTGCCTTAAAACAACAAATGAACACTTGTCCCTTTGAAAAATTTTGATAAAAATCCAGTTTTCACCAAAAAGGAGCTATCTGTCGACAGATAGACTTGCATCTGTCGACAGACGACGGCCCAGATCCGTTTTTTTTAGAAAACCCTCGCGCCGGTTCACCTCCTTTTTGTGGGGCCTTCCTTTTAAAACCTTCCAAATCTATTCTAAGGCCGCCCACGACCCTTCTCACCCCTACTCTCTTGTTCCCTCCTCCTTCTCTCCAAACCCCCTCTCTTTCCCCCTCCAGGGCTCCGTCTCCGACAATCCTGCTGCTCCTCGTCTCGGATCCCTCCATTCTCCCTCTTCACATCAGTCTCATCCTTCCTCCTGTGATGGCACCCAAGTCGAAGCTTCCCGCTCGCCGTCGTCGCGCTCCGACGGACGCCGGAGAAAGCTCCAGGGCTCCTTCCGAACGCCGAAGCAAGCATCGTGAGGATCGGTTGCCGGAACTCATCGTTCCCCAAGGTCTCCATCTTATCCGACCCACCGGCACCTTCAAGAAGATTGTCCAATCCCGGTATGTGGACTTCGAGTCCCTTGCACCGATGTTCCCCTCTCTTCTACCCTACTTCGACACTCAAGGGTGGACATCCTTCTTGTACTCCCATCTCAATACTCTCCCACTGCCGTCTCTGAGTTCTACAACAATCTAGGGCTTTCCGATCAGGGAGATCTCTACTCTTCGGTGAAAGGCACTCGTTTTCGCCTCACCGCCAATCTTCTCTCCACAGCCCTTGAAATTCCGAACTCAGGAGTTGAAATCTTCAACTACAATCCCTCTGCTTCTGAGTATTATGAGCTTTTGACATTGGAACCCTATGATGCTACCAAGGAGATTGCTCGTCTCAACGCCAACTCCTTTCCTCCCTTGATCCGGATGATCCATCACATCTTCACTACCTTGATCGTCCCGAAGGATGGAAGTCGAGAATTAGTCACCGAGGTCCACAAATCCTTGTTCATCTTTTTCCTCAAGTGTGACGAAATCAACCTACCAGAACTCATGATAAGCCTCATCCGTCGGTGTTTCTCTAACACCAAAAGATCAATGCCATATGCTTGCCCCATCACTTCTCTTCTTATTTTCCTTGGAATTTCTATCCCTCCAAGTGAGCTCATCTCACTAAAATCCCGAAGTGCCTTTGACCTCACTGCCGCCAACCGCATGGGCTACAAGATAGTAGACGGCGTCGTCACAAGGACTCTCAAGGGAAAGGAACCACAAGAAGCTGACATGTCAACTGGTGAAGAAGACAATGAAGATGATGAAGCAAATGACGGCACTGATGAAGACTCTCAGGATGAGCAAATGCCTGACCAAGCTCCAGAGGTTGATGGTGTACCTGTGCCTCCACAACAATCCATTCGTGATTACTTGGCACAAATCCATCAAGAAATGACCTCAGGATTTGCTCACATGACGTCAAGATTTGATCAAGTGGACGCTCGCCTCAACACTCTAGATGCCCGGCTTGACCACCTCTACTCCGAGAGAGATGGATCCCGTCACCCTCCTTCTGCTGGACATGACAATGAATAGAGGGTCTCAGGGTCATTAGAGGTCTTAGAGTCCTAGCTGGGAATTAGTCTCACTTGTCTTGTCTTGTCTTCTTTGCTTGTTCATGCTATTTCCCTTCTTTTGGTCTTTATCGAGTCATGTAATGTTTGTCAATGTACTGTGTAACTTCAATGATCAATCAATGCAAACACAGTTCTTGTTTATATTTGACTCCAAATGTGCTTAACTTGACTTCTTGTATGAATGTGCATAACTTCACTTTTTGTATGTTGTCAAAAAGGGGGAGAACATCAATATATGCATCAATTGAATGTTTTTGTCATCATCAAAAAGGGGGAGATTGTTGGGTTTTCCATATATCATGTTTTTGATGATCACATTAACATCCTTGAACATTGATTTAATGCAAAATTGATGTGCTAACTAACATGAAAAATACATGAAAGTGATTGAGTTAAACATTTCCAAATCATACAATGTATATCACTAACAATGTGTTTGCATGTAGGTGCACAAGCATGAAAGATGAAGCATTGAAGAGGCATTGAAGAGTTGAGCAAAAGGCACAAAAAATATGTCAAAGAGGTGCATCTGTCGACAGATGAAGTGTACCTGTCGACAGATTCAGACAGTGATCCCCAGACAGAACTCAGGTTTGCATGTCTGAGTGTATCTGTCGCAGATGCTGTACCTGTCGACAGATCATGTCCCCCAGACAGAACTCAGGTTTGCATGTTTGAGTGTATCTGTCGAGATGCAGTACTGTCGACATAACAGTCTTCCCCAGACAGACTCAGGTTTGCATTTTGAGTGTATCTGTCGACAGATGCATTGTACCTGTCGACAGATTCATACAGTCAACCCAGGACAAACTCTGTGTTCTATCCCTGAGTCTGTCTGTCGACAGATGCAAGTGCACCTGTCGACAGCCGACGGAAACTTCAGAATTTGGGTTTCCAAATCCGGCCCACTTGGGTGTTTCCTTCCTCCACGACCCCCACCTTTACCTAACACTATATAAGCATCCTTTTGGTGCCAATTTCGCAGAGAGCAGCCTCCCATCCAAGAGCCTCCAAGGGACCAAGAGGAAAATCCCCAAATTGCTGCTCTGCTTCAACCTTCCGCCCAGATCATCGTGGAATCACCATCTATGCGGAGCTGAAGCCGGATCGTCATCAATTCAACCTTCTACGTCGATCAATCTACATCCAATCGAAGTTTGAAGAGCGTTTGGACGATCCACGAGAAGAATTCCAACCGGATTTGTTCCCTAATTCCTAATTCTTCTCCATTTCATAATTTCCATTCCATTGTGTGTGTGTGGTTGTGTTTCGAGCATCCCTTGTGCTTGATTCACGTATTCTGGTTGTTCTGATCGTGCTTCATCAGACAACGTGTGTGTGTTTGAGTTGTAGTGTTGAATTCGCTCATAAGCAGTTGTTTCTGCTGCGTGTGTGTGGACGGTGGATGTAGGATACACGAGTTGTGTACTCCGAACCACCTTAAATCATCGTGTTCTGTGGTTTGTTCGCTTTTTGCGATAGATGATTGGTAGGCACGGTGTTCATACGCACGTTTGATTCCCTGTTCTCATTTAGATCAACTCAAGCGGTCTCATACTTAATCGAATTCTAATCAAGTTTCATTAAGATCGCCGTAGCATCGAAAAGAACCCATCAATAGTTTAAAATTGCCGTAATCTATTCAACCCCCCCTTCTAGATTCCGTACTGTGTATTTCCGCATAACCCTTCATCTGCACGAGACTTGACCTCATATGCCAGGGATCGCCCTAATGGGGCTCTTTCTTCCTCCCTCCCTTTTCCTCTCTTTTCTTCATGCATTTTACTCATTTCTAGATAGGTTGCCTCCTTCCATTCCCACAGTTTCCACACCCCAAGGGGTTAAAAACCACCCCCAGTTCGTTCCCACCATGCTCCCTCTTTTCTTTTCATTTTTTGAATGGATACAACACTTAACTTGTTCTAATAGGGTTTCTATTGTTTTCTCTTTGTTTTGGCAGGCACCCAGCAATATTCCACGAGGAGCTCTTGTCCTCTAACCGGATGGAGGATGGAAGAAGGTCCTCCATCACTCCCGCACAGAAGAGAATGCGACGGTGGAGGGCGACGTGACAAGGAACGCATCCTCCAAGGCGACGCTTATGTCGTCGCGACAGGTAACCCTAACCGCGACACCAGGTCCACTTCTGTTCTCTTTCCTTTCCTAGCGTAGTTAGCCCACATCATTTCTTTCATTAGGCAACTATCTAGGTGGCGATCACATTCCTCTTTTCCATGCTATTAGATTTAATACATGCTTGTATATTGGGGGGGGGTGCACAATCCCCGTAATTACACCTTTGGCGATCACGGTGGGACCTTCATTGCCACCCTCGTGGATTGAGTTTTGTGCTTGCCATGTTTCCCTGATCTGAATGTCCTTTTAGAGCCCTATTAGTCTTTTGTTCTTCTCTTTTTCTTCGTTTCTGCACTCCTGTTCCTGTCGCTGCGTACGTGGTGACGCGATATGATCGCGCCGTTAGCAGAGGATGTGATAACAGGTTTGTCCATTTCATTCCCTATTTGTCATACCCTACTTCTGTGAGTTCATGTGTGTGTGCCTATTCCTGCTTCTCTGCCATATGTTTTCTGCTTTTGGATGATAGAATCCTTCTAGGTTTCGGGTTTCCGTTTGTTTCTATTTGTAAGTTTTTGGGTCCTGTCGCGGTGTATCGTAAGGACGCGACCAGGTCGCGCCCTGGAGAAACATCGCGTCTGCAGGTACTCATTGTGTATGCTTTGATCCATGCATCGGTTTTTTGAGTGGTTCATGACCTCTTCTATATTAATCTGGTGATTTCATGCTCATCTCATATGCTAGGTTGTCTGTATGCTTTGTATTTGTGGTGTTACTGTTCTCGAGGTCTATTCATATCGCGGCAGGACGCCCTGTCGCGATAGGGTTGCGGTGTACCCTGCCGCCGCGACTCTCTGCCCGAGCGTGGACGACCGGTTTCCCGCTGTTGGGTTCTCATGTTGAGAAGATTGAGCTCACATTCTAATTAATCAATACAACATGTTTTTGATGATGAACATTGATGTGCAATGATGTACAATGCAAACAAGTGATAAACAATGTGAATTGAGTTTTAAATGCATGAGATCTTCAAACAATAACTTGTCATAACAACATGGTACAATGCTTGATTTTATGCTCATAATATCTCACCAATCATGTTTACTTTTGTAGGAGATATACCATGCAAGACATGTGCCAAAAACAAGCTTGAAAGATCAAGAAAAGTCAAAGCAAGACCTATCGACAGATACAATCATCAGAAAGCACCAGTTCTGCCAAGGCATGCCTGTCGACAGCAGGAGTTCCCCTATCGATAGATTCAATCAGTCAGAAGCACAAGTTCTGGAAGGCCTGCGCCTGTCGACAGCAGCAGACCACCTGTCGACAGATGCACTAGTTAGAGCCTTCAGCCTTCTGGTTCTTCACAAACTATCTACGCCTGTCGACAGCAGGTGCAAGACCTGTCGACAGACAAACCGAAATCAAATTACGGGAAGTTTTGCAAGTTGCCAAACTTAGTGTTTCTATGGAGTACGACTCTCCATATGTTAACACTCATATATAAGTAACCTTTTGCAACAAATCTCGTACACAAGCAGCCTCCAAGCAAAAACCCTAAAGAGTTCTCACAAGAAGCTTGTTCTGCTGCTCTGCTTCAACCTACCGCCCAGAACCAAGAACGAAAGACTCTTGAAGTGGAAGGTGAAGTCCGACATCTTGGATTCAAGCATCTACATCAATATCTGATCTCAAAGTCGAAGCTTGGACTCCAGGAGGATGTTCAGAGGAAGAGTTTTCTAATTGGATATGTTCTTCAACTCTCAAACCCTTCCCTGTTCTTTCTATTCCATACTTGTGTGTGTGTGTGTGGTGTTTCAAGCGGTTGTTGTGCTTGATACACGTGTGTGTGGTATTATCTGATCGTGGGTTCACATCAGATAAACACGTGTGTGCGAGTTGTAGTTCGTGAACTAGCTCATAAGCAGGTGATTCTGCGTGTGTGTGTGGCCCGTGGATGTAGGATACACGAGTTGTGTACTCCGAACCACGTAAAATCTACGTGTCTCATGGTTTGCACAGATTTGCATTAGATGTTTGGTAGGCACGACACGTTTATACACGTTTGAGTACTTGCTTATTTGTTTGTTAATCACTCACACACATCCACACATAGTCGATTATTGCTAAACTTTAATTGTCTGTGCTATTGCAAAAAGAGGGCGTTAAGCTTTTAAATTGTCCGTAATCTATTCAACCCCCCTTCTAGATTACCATTTAGGAATTCCGCATCTCTTCAATTGGTATCAGAGCCAGGTTTCTCCGATATACTGCTTTATATTTGATCTTACGATCAGAAGACTCTCGGTCAAATGGAGTCTAACAAGGGGTACATGGCTGAGGGACACTCAGTGACCCGACCACCCTTCTTTGATGGCACTGACTATCCTTATTGGAAAAATCGGATGCAGGTTTTTTCTCCGCGGACAGAATTTTGAACTATGGAAAATAGTCAAAAAGGAGCATACGAACTGCCTCAGGACGAGGATACCTGGACCAAGGACCAGATCGCCAAGGGGACACTCAACTGGAGCGCCCTCAATATGATGCAGTGTGCGGTCCATCCGAAGGAGTACTCAAGAGTCTCCACATGCACCTCAGCTAAGGAGATGTGGGACAAGCTTGAGCTCATCTATGAAGGTACGTCCAGGTAAGAGAATCAAAGGTAAGCATGCTGGTTTTAGAATATGAAATGTTCAAAATGAATAATGATGAAACCATCTCAGACATGTTTTCTAGATTCATGATATCATAATGGATTGAAAGGTCTCAAAAAGGAATACTCGGAGAGTGACTTGGTGAGGAAGATACTTCGGTCTCTTCCATCCTCTTGGAACACCAAAGCCACTGTCATTGAAGATTCCAAAGACCTCTCAAAAATGAAAGTGGATGAATTAATTGGCTCCTTGATGACTTATGAGTTGAATGTGAAAGAAAAGAAACTGAAGAAAATCCTAGGAAGCCACTTGCCTTGAAGGCTTCCAGGAGGACTTCTTCAGTTTCCAAAAAGGAATTAATTCAGGAAAGTGAAGTCAGTGAATCGTCTAGTGAGAGTGACAATGATGAAATGGCTATGCTCACTAGACAATTCAAGAAATTTTTGAAGTTCAAGAGGAGAGGTACAGGTAACTCTAAACCTTTCCAAAAGAAAGACTTTTCTAACAAGTTTGATTCTAACAAAAAGTCTGAATTGTTTGCTATGAGTGCAAGAAGCAAGGGCATATGAGAGGAGAATGCCCCGAGCTCAAAAGAAGCTTAAAAGGACAAATTCACCTTCAAGAAGGCCAAGGCAATGGTGGCCACTTGGAGTGATGAGGATGACGATCAGAACAGCCAAGCTACCTCCGGAGATGATGAAGTCCACTGTCTCATGGCGAGAAGTGATGACTCGAATGAGGTAAATTCTTCCTTTGAAACATACTCTATTATTCAATGGGAAGAAGCTTACACTGTTCTATTTGAAAAATTGTGAATTCAAGTCTGAAAAAAGCACTCAAGAAAAAATTCAATTCCCTTGTTCATGAGTCAAACAACCATGATGAAATTGAATCCTTGAATAAGGTAATTGAAATGATGAAATTGATGAACAAACACACAGTGATGAATTGGACAGCATGAAACTTAAATTTCAAGAAGTTCAAAAGGAAAGAGATGATTTAATGAACTCTCTTGAAAGCCTTAATAGTGAGCATGAAAAGCTAAAGGAGAAATTGGAAAAAGCTGAAAATGACTTAAAAGGTAAGTCAAAAGATTTATCTAGTTTTGTCAAAAGTAAGCAAAATCTGGATGCTATTTTAGGTTCAAATGTTTATGTTGCTAGACATGGGATCGGGTTTCAAAAAGTAAAGCCAAAGGAAATTGGCAAAAATCTTTAACAAACTTCATTGATACCAGCCAAGTTCAAGCAAACGAACCCCTTCAAAGAACAAGAAAATCCTTCCAAGGGAAAGAAACAAGAATCTAAAATGGTCAAGTTTGTTCCTGGCCAATCTAAGGAATTTGCAACAAGCTCAAGACAGGACAAACAACAAACTCCTAAAGCTAAATTTACAAGGCAACAAAAAGGAAAAATGCCAATGCATGCTCCCACAAAGGTAAACTTCAATGTTGTTCAAAAACCACCATCATGCAACATATGTAAAAAGGTTGGGCACACTGAAAAACAATGCTGGAATAGCCCAAATCAAATGAAAATCAAACAAGTTTGGATTCCTAAGCATTTGTTATTTGGCATGAATGATACAATGGGACCCAAAGTATTTGGGTACCAAAACCTCTCGTCTGATCCACATGTGCAGGAATGCCTAGCAGCCCACAATCAAAACAAATGGTACCTGGACAGTGGCTGCTCGAGGCATATGACGGGCGACAAAGCTAAATTCAGTTTGCTCGTGGAAAAGACGGAGGTCAAGTGATCTTTGGAGGTAACAACAAAGGCCAGATCATCGGCTCAGGTAAAGTTGGTAAGTTTGCCTCTAACTCTATAGACAATGTGCTACTAGTTGATGGCCTTCATCACAATTTGCTTAGCATAAGTCAATTGTGTGATAAAGGTCATAAAATTGTCTTTGAATCCAATTCATGTCAAATTTTGATAAGGAAACAGAAGCCTAAAATTTTCTGGAAAAAGAATGAATAACATCTACATGGTTGACTTAGATGATCCAGAAAAAACAATTTGTGTCTTGTAGCAAACAAACAGGACGAGCTTACATTGTGGCATCGTAGGCTCGGTCATGCTAGTTACAATGTATTGCACAAGATCATGAGGCTTAAGTTGGTAAGTGGTCTTCCTGAAATCTCCTTTAACAAGAATGAAATTTTTGTGATGCATGTGCACAGGGAAAACAACCCGGAAATCCTTCAAATCAAAGGCACCGGTAAGTACTTCCAAAGCTTATGAACTCTTGCACATGGACCTATTTGGACCTACGAGAACACTCAGTCTCAATGGCAAGCGTTATGGTTTTGTCATTGTGGATGACTTCTCTAGGTTCACTTGGGTAAAATTCCTGGCTCACAAGAATGAAGCATTAAGTGTTTTTGAAGAATTCTTCAACAAAATTGAGCATGGGAATGTCAATAAAATCTGCTCCATCCGCACTGATCACGGGAGAATTTGACAATAATTCCTTCTCCGAATTTTGCAGGAACCAGGTATAGACCACCTGTTTTCCTCCCCGAGAACTCCCGAGCAAAATGGAGTTGTGGAGAGGAAGAATAGAACCTTGGTGGAGATGGCTCGTACGCTTCTGGTCGAGAATCAATTAGCACGAACCTTTTGGCAGAAGCGGTAACACATCTTGCTACATCCTTAACCGAGCCATGGTAAGACCCGTATTCAAGAAAACTCCTTACGAACTTCTGAAAGGTAAGAAACCCACCATTGGGTACTTTAAAGTTTTTGGTTCAAAGTGTTTATACATAACAATGAAAAATGACTTGGACAAGTTTGAAGCCAAAAGCGATCAAGGTATTTTTCTTGGATACTCTGAACATTCTAGAGCATATAGGGTGTTCAATCTGAAACTAGAACTGTGGAAGAAACTCCACATGTCATTTTTGATGAATCTCAAATCAAGCCTAACATTGTAAATTCCTACAGGTTTGATGACATGGAAGGGACAACACTTGAGGAACTTCAAAGAAAAGAAAAAGAAAAAACTCAAGAAGTTTCAAAAGGAGTGGATTTCTTCGCAGGTACGATGATGAAGATGACGGTTGTTTGATCAAAATCATGATGAAGTCCTGCTGAAGATCCACAACAAGAAGAACAACCTCAAGATGAAAGTCCTCCAGCCCCCCTCCTCCAGAACATCCTCCTCAATTGCAAGATCAACCCGGGCCTTCAACAATCACTAATGTGAGGTACTCTAAAGCTCATCCACTTGAGAATGTCATAGGTAACATAAATGATTCAGTTCAAACTAGGTCTCAGGTAAATCAAATAGTTGAACAGGATCATTTAGCCTTTGTATCTCAAGTGGAACCCAAAACTGTTGAAGAAGCACTAAAAGAAAACTCTGGATTGATGCCATGCATGAGGAGCTTGGGCAGTTTCAAAGAAATAATGTCTGGAGTTTAGTTCCTAGAACCCCTGAAATTTCTGTCATAGGGACGAGATGGGTCTTTAGGAATAAACTAAATGAAGAGGGTAAGGTGGTGAGAAACAAGGCTAGACTAGTTGCAAAAGGATACAATCAGGAATTTGGTATAGACTTTGAGAATCCTTTGCACCTGTAGCTAGACTAGAAGCAGTTAGGATCTTGTTAGCATATGCATGTTCAAACAAGTTCAATTTATTTCAAATGGATGTCAAAACTGCTTTCTTGAATGGCTACATAAAAGAGGAAGTCTATGTCTCTCAACCACCTGGCTTTGAGGACCATGATAAACCAAACCATGTATTTAAATTGCACAAAGCTCTCTATGGTTTGAAACAGGCACCCCGATGGTACGACAGGCTGAGCACCTATCTGGTAAGGAAAAACTACTCAAGAGGTAAGGTGGACCAAACTCTCTTTACAAAGAAAGTTCGTAATCACATAATTGTTGTTCAAGTTTATGTGGACGACATTATCTTTGGTTCCACAAATCCCACACTGTGTGAAGAATTTTCACAACACATGCACAATGAATTTGAGATGAGCTTAATGGGGGAGCTTCAATTTTTCTTGGTTGGCAGGTCAAGCAGCTTGAAGATGGATTCTTTATAAACCAAGAGAAATATGTAAAAGAACTGCTCAAAAGGTTTCAGTTCGAACAAGCCAAGCCTACTTCAACACCAATGAGCACAAGCATTAAGCTAGAAAGTGATGAGAAAGGTAAACCGGTAGATGCCAAACAATTTCGAGGTATGATTGGCTCACTCCTTATCTTACTGCAAGTAGACCGGACATACAATTCAATGTTTGCCTTTGTGCTAGATACCAATCTAGTCCAAAGGAAAGTCATTTAATTGCAGTCAAGAAAATCTTCAGATATCTCTCAGGTACGCATGACTTGGGTCTTTGGTATCCAGCTGGTAGTAGTTTTGAATTGATTTCTTATTCTGATGCAGACTACGACTGCTGGTTGTAAAATTGAAAGGAAAAGCACTAGTGGCTATTGCCAAATGCTTGGTGGGCATCCAAGAAGCAACACTCGGTTGTCTCTCTACTGCAGAGGCAAAATATGTTGCTGCAGGGAGTTGTGCAACACAAGTGTTGTGGATAAAAAGTCAGTTTATGACTATAACATCGATATTGGATGCACACCCTATCCTATGTGACAACACTAGTGCAATCAATCTATCAAAGAATCCCATTCAACATTCTAGGACGAAACACATAGAAATTCCTCATCATTTCTTGAGAGATGAGGTAGCCAATAGATCATTGGAAATCAGTTTCATACCCACAGAAAAACAGTTGGTTGATATCTTTACCAAACCTCTAGCTGAAGATAGATTCACCACATTGCGAAGAGAGTTGGGGTTATGCAAATTGCAATGAAACTTAACACAAATGTTAAGCATATGTCCCTTGTGTACTAACTGTGAGGTATATCAAATGGTGATGTGTGGAAGAACAAGTCATGCTTGTTTGGAAACTCTCATTATGCGTGAGAAATATTCTCCGCCAAGTATCCATAGTCATGTGACATAAAAGGGACATGTACTTTACATTTGGAATTAGTTTCTTTATAATTTTGCCTATTCAAAATTCTCTTTAAGATTTTGAAAACACTTGTTGGTTTCTTTCTACATGCTTGTGTTATTAATTGCTTGGTCTTTGTGTGCATATTTGTCTTCATGAACTTGAGTCCTGTGTATCAAATGGCACACATTATGGGGGAGCAAGTAAGGGTTAGATGAATGCAAATGTGAAGGAAATAATTCAACTTTTGTCCATCTTAATTCCCTCACAACCATTAATCATTTCAGACCTTCATTCTACACCCTAAAATGCTTTGAACAAGTCCTGTCGACAGGCTACATGGGCCCTGTCGACAGCTCAGCCCAGACAGAACTCTCAATCTTCTGCCTGTGAACATCTGTCGACAGGCCCTCTACCTGCTGTCGACAGATGCACACAGTTTCTGCCGCCCCGAATTTCCAACTTCTATTTGTGTGCTTCTGTCGACAGGCCCCTCTCCCTGTCGACAGACACACTGAATTTGGAACTTCATGCTTATTTCTTCACCCATTTAGTGAGCAACTTCTGTTTAAATATAAGGTGTCTATAAGGTGTTAATGCATGTTTGACCACACTATATACAAATGATATTTAAGCTATTCTTATACCACTATGATTTTCACATACTATTCATGTTTGGATTTAGGTTCTATCATTTAGGAAACATTTCATAACTCTAAAGGATATCCACCTCACTCCTCTACATTAATTCTTTGTGGCAAACATAGTCTCAATTTACTTGATAAGCCTTTTGGTCATGAAAGTGTATGTCTAATATTGATAGGTAATCATATCACCTACTTGATATTGGTTTTACAACAATACTTGGAGAACAGCTACCTATTTCTGAAAAATCTTTCACAAAAGAACAAAATAAAATAATATAAATCACTTTAAATTGGGATGAATATAGAGCAATGTTGGGTTATGCTGAGTAACCGGGGTGATGGGCATCACAAATGTCTGCCCTCGCGTCAAAAGGCTAACTCATCATCTCTGTACAACGGTATGATAGAAACTTCCACTGAGTAACTGGGGGTATGGGCAGTTGTAATGTTTATCATCACGTCAAAAGGTGTGACGTCTTCTTATACCATTTCCTCCCATTGTTTTTCTAAATTACTCAAAAAAAGGAAATAGTGTGAAGCCTCCACTGAGTCATAATTTCCAAGTCATTGGTCTTGTGATTGTCTTGACATATAGATATCATTTCATGCATCATTTGCCTATCAACAAAATGGGGATTGTGTTGTCTTACATTGCATTTATACAATGAAGGGTGAGTGTGCATTGTTCTTTATTTACGTGAGTGTTTTCTTAATGTTTTAACCTTAAATTCCTTGGGTATTATGTGTAAAACCATTGAGGAAAATGATATGGTTTATTATATCCTTGTATATGGTAGGTTAACATATATGATTCACCTCTTATACACCTTCATATAACCCTGGAAGACATTGCTCAGAGCTTCAGTTCAAAAAATCACCAAAAATCACAAAATTGGTCATTTTCTGAATGTGCCTATCGACAGGCACCAAGGGCTCTGTCGACAGCAGACGGCCAGACCCAACGCGAAGCCCAAAGGGCAAGGGTTTAAACCGGGGTTTTTGTGGGGCCAACCTTTCAAATCCTTTCTAAACTCTTTAAAAAGGCTCCCACACCCCTTTCCCCCTTCTACCTCCTTCCATAAACCCTTTTTCCTCCTTCCACCCAAAAACCTTCCCTCTCCAGGCGCAGGAAGAGATCTCGTCTCCCTTGCGGATTCTCTCTGTCCCGTGTCTCTTCTTCCTCCACCCTCTCCCTCCTACACAAGGATAATCATCTCATGGCTCCACGGCGAAGAAGATGGCATCTTGTCGCCGTGCAAGATCTCCCGAACCAGGCAGGGCTCCAGGGCGACCACTGAGCGTCGCACGAAGCACCGGAGGATCGTCTGCCGGCGCTTGTGATCCCGCCAAATCTCCAACTCCTCAACGTCCATGGCATCTTCACCAAAGTCGCGCAGCCCTGCTACGTTGACTTCATCTCTTGCAGGACATGTTTCCCGGCCTGCCTCTGTTTGATGGCAGGGTTGGCACCCTTCTGTTACGATCACAAGCGGTACTCTCCCACCGCTGTGACGGATTTCTATCACAACCTTCGATGTCCAACGATGGCAAGCTCATCCCAAAAGTCAAAAACACTCCCTTCTTTGTAACTCCAACCTTTTATCCACTGCCCTTCAAATCCCCAATAAGGAGTTGACATCAAAACCTTTCATCCAACTCCCAGGAGTTCCACACTCTCGTCGTTCGGCAGCCCTACGACCCCACCAGTCGTAAGCATTTAAATGCCAACTCTTTCCCTCCAATTCATCGCCTAATCCACCACATCATCACCACACTAATTGTTCCAAAGGATGGAAGTCGTGAACTTGTGACTTCCCTTCACAAGTCTCTGCTTTACCATTCAGCCAAACTGAACTCATCAACCTTCCACTCCTTATGATCTCTATCTTTCGCCAGTGTGTTCGAAGTTCAAAGAGATCAATGCCCTATGCATGCCAACTCACATCTCTATTCCTCTTTATTGCATCATCCCACAGGAGGAGATGACGGATCTTTCTTCCCGTAGCTCCTATGACCTCACCGCAGCTCAAAGGATGGCTACAAGCTAGTTGATGGGATAGTTTCAAGAGATCTCAAGGGCAAGGAAGCAGCTGTAGCTGAAGAGGTTGGTGTGGTGTTGAAGAGGTAAATGAAGATCAAGATGAAGCTGAGGAAGATGCTGAAGATGAAGATGACTCCCACACTGAGTCGTTCGATGCTCCGGGAGATGTCACTGTTGGTGCTACTAAGCCGTCCATCCGTCAACTGCTAGCTCAGTTGCAACTTCAGATGACCACTGGTTTTGCAAGCTCAATGCAAGATTGGATACTATGGAATCTAGCATTGCAGTTCTCGATTCACGTCTGGACCACATTGCTCCTGAGCGTCATGCTGATCAACCGGCTCCTTCACAGCCCGCTGATGAAGATGCTTAGATAGCTTAGTTGTCTAGGATTGGTCT
Organism: Colocasia esculenta; assembly: GCA_014218235.1. NCBI lineage: Eukaryota > Viridiplantae > Streptophyta > Magnoliopsida > Alismatales > Araceae > Colocasia > Colocasia esculenta. Next base: position 6,261,703 of record CM024756.1, read on the forward strand.
AGTCCTGTAGTCTAAGTTTCATTTTATTCATGTCATGTTTCATGTACTTTTGCTTTTTCTATGGTCATCATGCCATGACTTTCCTTTACTTCTTATTTCCTTTCATTAGCACCCAATGTATGTGTATGCACTCATGAAAATCAATGAAAATCTTTGCTCTGTGCATTCTACTTGCGCCTATGGTGTGCTTTTGGATGTTGTCAAAAGGGGAGAAAAACTCAATTATGCATTAATTGATTAATTTTGTCATCATCAAAAAGGGGGAGAATGTTGGGTTCTCATGTTGAGAAGATTGAGCTCACATTCTAATAATCAATACAACATGTTTTTGATGATGAACATTGATGTGCAATGATGTACAATGCAAACAAGTAAAACAATGTGAATTGAGTTTTAAATGCATGAGATCTTCAAACAATAACTTGTCATAACAACATGGTACAATGCTTGATTTTATGCTCATAATATCTCACTAATCATGTTTACTTTTGTAGGAGATATACCATGCAAGACATGTGCCAAAAACAAGCTTGAAAGATCAAGAAAAAGTCAAAGGACAAGGTACCTGTCGACAGCAAGCAAAGACCTGTCGACAGATACAATCAGTCAGAAAGCACCAGTTCTGCCAAGGCACTGCCTGTCGACAGCAGGAGTTCCCCTGTCGACAGATTCAATCAGTCAGAAAGCACAAGTTCTGGAAGGCCTGCACCTGTCGACAACAGCAGACCACCTGTCGACAGATGCACACAGTTAGAGCATTCAGCCTTCTGGTTCTTCACAACTGTCTACGCCTGTCGACAGCAGGTGCAAGACCTGTCGACAGACAAACCGAAATCAAATTACGGGAAGTTTTGCAAGTTGCCAAACTTAGTGTTTCTATGAAGTACCACTCTCCATATGTTAACACTCATATATAAGCAACCTTTTGCAACAAATCTCATACACAAGCAGCCTCCAAGCAAAAACCCTAAAGAGTTCTCACAAGAAGCCTTGTTCTGCTGCTCTGCTTCAACCTACCGCCCAGAACCAAGAACGAAACTCTTGAAGCGGAAGGTGAAGTCCGGACGTCTTGGATTCAAGCATCTACATCAATATTTGATCTCAAAGTCGAAGCTTGGACTCCAGGAGGACGTTCAGAGGAAGAGTTTGCTAATTGGATCTGTTCTTCAACTCTCAAACCTTCCCTATTCTTTCTATTCCATACTTGTGTGTGTGTGTGGTGTTTCAAGCGGTTGTTGTGCTTGATACACGGTGTGTGTATTAGTCTGATCGTGGGTTCACATCAGATAAACACGTGTGTGAGTTGTAGTTCATGAACTAGCTCATAAGCAGGTGATTCTGCGTGTGTGTGGCCCGTAGATGCAGGATACACGAGTTGTGTACTCCGAACCACGTAAAATCTACGTGTCTCGTGGTACGCACTGATTTGCGTTAGATGTTTGGTAGGCATGACACATTTATACACGTTGAGTACTTGCTTATTTGTTTGTTAATCACTCACACACATCCCACATAGTCTGATTATTGCTAACACTTTAATTGTCTGTGCTATTGTAAAAAGAGGGCGTTAAGCTTTTAAATTGTCCGTAATCTATTCAACCCCCCCCTCTAGATTACCATTTAGGGAATTCCGCATCTCTTCACCCGCATCCCGGACGACCTTGGGATCCTCCGGATGGCTGGTGACGTCGTTGGATCTCTTGTTGGCGATGATGGGTCGCCGGTTGACCGCGTTGACTCCCTGGTCGACTAGTTTGACTAGAGAGAAAACAAAGAAAACCAACAAAAGAGAAGGGAGTTGTGATTGCCAGGGCCTTACCTGTGCCCAAGGAATGATGTAATCGCGCCGGTACAGCAAACTCGTGCAGCGGACGGAGACGGGGCTTCAACTTCTCCTCCTTCGGCCGGCCAAAGGAGAAGAGCTCTGTGGTCTTCTACGTATCGTTCCTGCCACAAAAAGACAATCTATTAGTCTAAGGAAAGCATGGAAAATGCTCAGAAATGAAGAGAGACGGTCCAAAAGGTGAGTCCCGTACGGTTGCGGATTTGAGAAGAGGGGTGGCCAAGTGTAAACCCCGAAAATTTAGTGATTTAGAATAAAGGAGAATAAATAAATTCCATAATTATTGAATGATAAAACTTACGTACCATTATCGTACGAGAGGAAACACATCGGGAAAATTGTTAACGCTGGAAAAATAACCCAACCATAACTAAATAAACATGTTGGAGAGACTTACAACATTATGTATTAATAACTCATTAACAAGATTGGGCCAATGGAGTACATTTGGCCCAAGGATAAAATTGGGACAAGAAAAACCCAGAATTCGTGTATGTAATTATGCAATATTTGGGAGGGCAATTTAGGGTTAAAATTAGGGTGATTAGTCATGTAAGGTAAGCCAAAACCGGATCCAACCCTAAGAGGTGGTTTCCTAAACCTTTGCTGCCTCCTTTGGTGAGAGAATCCCAGATTTTTTGGAAAGTAGGAAACAGAATTCGCAGCCCCTTTCCTAGTCCCGTTAGGACTTGTAAATACACCCTAAATCTATAAGAACTCGTCCTTAAACTCTTGGGGAAGGTTTAGCAACAAGTTGGGGTCGTGAGCAGCATGTTTGGAGCGCTGGAGGAGTGGAGAACGGCTGGGGAAAACGTGGTCTTCCTCAACCTCGCTCTGCATCAACCTAGAAATCTGTAGAGAGTTCTTAGCATTCAAAGGTAGGTGTTCTCGGGCCAAGATTAAAGAAAACCAACACCATCACGTAGATCTTTGAGTCTAGGTTCATTTGCACTTGGTTAGACTAATTTTCATGGAGTACACATTGTGTATTCGTAGTTTTCCCTAAGTTACGCACAGTTAGGGCTTTTCCGTTCTTCTTATTATAGATGCGATTTGATACCGAATTAGACTAAACTTCCTGCATGAACGTTCTTCTACTTGTAATGACGATCATCTTTTATGTTGAACGTTTTGTCCAAAAGTCTTTCATTAGAGTGTTATAAGCATGGTAAGAGAGTCGCTGCATGATACTGCGATTTCGGGCTGCACATAGCTTTATGTTCTGCATGTATTTCTTTGGATTTGAGACCGAATTAGATCCAACCCCCAACATTAAAGTTATTCTACTAGTTGTCCTAGTCTATTTCATGTTGAACATTTTGTCTAAATGTCATCCGTTAGAGAGTTATAAGAGGGGCAAGTAAATCGCTGCATGAGAGTGTTTTTCGGGTTACACATGACCTATATGTTTTTTTCTGGGAGGGCCTCTAGTGTCGACACTACTTGATCTAGTGTCGACACACTGTCCCAAATTAGCCCAAAAGGTGTTCTGGGAAGGCCTCTAGTGTCGACACTACTTGATCTAGTGTGGACACACTGTCCCATACTGGCACAACAAGTTTTCTGGGAAGGTCTCTAGTGTTGACACTACTTGATCTAGTGTCGACACCCTGTACAGACCTGTTGACTGGGTTTTCTAGGAGCTATCTCTAGTGTCGACACTACTTGATCTAGTGTTGACACTACTTGACAAGTTTTGCATTATTTTGCCTTGTGTTTGAAGCATTGTGTCGACACCAGTAAGGGGTGTGTTGACACTCCCCTGCAAAAAAAAAAAAATTGCATATCTTGGGTCTGATCATTACATGATGTCTACTAGCATGTGCATGATGTTATATAGTATGCATGGACCTAAAAGAAATCACTCATTGAAAAATGGTAATGAAACGAATATGATTCTAATGTGTAATGTGATTGTCCTTATGTTCATTGGATTATCTTGTGATCTTCCCTATTGTCAATTGATATGATAAGATATGATGTGAATATGAGGATGAATACATGTTAGTATGGACTTGTTAGTGAAGTTAATATCATGATTTGCATATGAGTTTCAATAAGTTACATGCTTCCGTGTTCAATTAATTATTTGTCCATATGCATACATGCTAGGAAAGATCCGGACTCGTCACTTACACATTTGCACGACCAGGCACACCCTTCTTGGGGAATTGGGAGCTCTCTGCCAGTTATTCTGAATTGGTAGACTAGCGATCTTTTCCTTAAGACCTCCGTAAGTCCCCGCTCTCTATGGATTTTCACATAGAGGCCGAGCTGGTTGTACCATGAAGTACCCTAGAGATAGAAAGCACATGTTCTGCATACGATCTGTCTTAGAACATCCTCATGTCAAGACATTAACGAATATGAAACATAAGATACGTCGTTATACTGCCATTTGTTCTCTTGAGCTAATTGTCATACTTTGACTCTATGAATGATCATGTTCCTTTTACTATGAGCTTGTCATTGAAAACTCTGTGGCCATAATATGAATATGTTTGTTCGGCAAATGGGACTTCGGTCCATTTGACCAATGCCTGTGCAATAGGGGCCTTGTCTGGTCCTGGGGAGGAGCGCCCCAACGTACTTATTAACCGCGGGAGTATGGACTTGTGGTGCGTGGCATGGCACTGATCCAATGTGCAAGAGTTGTGAATTGTGCCCTGTTTGATATGATAAGTTTGATTTGATCTGATATGATAAGATTCGATAGGATACGTCTGATCATGTGAACGCATGATATCTGTATGAATATGGCCAATCTCATTTGATACGATTCTACTCTTGAAATATCTGTCCATTGTATATGCAACTTGACATTTGATCTGATATGATATCTGTTCTACTCTGGTATTCAATCTATTAGTATGCATGCACTGTCATCTATATATGTTCATACTTCCCTGATTAAAATATTAATCACGTACATTAGTGCCCACACATTATTGAGATGTAAATCCTACTGAGCTAGTTCGCTCACCACATCATCCTACCCTTTTCAGGTAGTGATGAGGAACCAGAGGAGTCGGATGGGGCAGGGCAAGAGTGATGAGCAACCGCCATATGTGGAGTCGACAGTTTAGGAATAGACATTTGAGTAGTTGATGTATTAGAGAAACATTGTTATTTGAATAATGAACTTTTCAGTTGATTCTCTTTATGTAAGGTTGTAACTAGTTGAATAGAATGGAATAAAGTATACTTTAGGTGACCATTATATAGTCCGAATGTGTTATTATATTCAATTGTGACTCTGCGCTATTCAACTGTGATACGTCTATTTGTATCGTTCACGTCTCCTGGTATTTATTCCGCTGCATATCGGGGCGTGATAGTTGGTATCAGAGCCTAAACATTAGGGTCCAAGGGAATAGGAACATAGAATGAAATTAGATCACACGAGTCAACATCTGTCATACCTAATGTGAGCATGGGTAGAACCATGGGAATAGAAGACACATGTGATATATTTAGATGACTGACTTATATTATTATCTTGAAGGTACTTATTACCTCAATGGCCGCTGAACGTGCCCAGGCTAGGAATATGCAACAAACAATACAAAACTTGACTCAGGCTATCCTGCAAGCCACCCAGGGTGGGGGTACCGCGGAGCCGGTGATCTCCATCGAAATTTTTGAAATATGGATCCGCCTAGGTTTGGAGGGAGTACTGACCCAGATGTTGCTGAACACTGGGTTAAGGAAATTGAAAGGATATTTAGGGTCATGCAATGCACGAACCAGAACAAAGTACTGCTGGCGACTTTCCAATTGGAAAAGGATGCCAGGGCTTGGTGGGAGTCGGTAGAAGCAACACTGAATGGCCAGCAACTAACATGGGCTTAGTTCATTGAGCAATTCAACACCAAGTACTTCTCTGAGAGGGTCCAGGAACGGAAAGCAGCCGAATTTGGGGCTTGAAGCAGAGAGGACTCAATGTGGCCGAGTATGAGGCCCAATTCTCTCGTCTGTCCCGATATGCTGTTCACTTAATTGGGACAGAAAGGATGAAGGCAAAATGCTTTCTGAATGGCTTGAGCCCCAGTTCATCACTCAACTGGTGCCAATGGACATTCAGACCTATGCTGACATGGTAAAGAAGGCTCAGTTACTGGAAGATGCCATGGAGACTGCTGAAAGAATTAAGGGAAAATCCGTGAAAAGGGAGCAAGTGTCTTCTACAAGAAGGTATCAGCCGACCATTGGGAAGAAAAGGCCTAGTGGCGGAGTATATGAACCAGCTAATAAAAAGCCAAAGGGTTTAGGTAAGCAGATAGTGGTGACGACGGGAGAAAGGTGCAAACACTGTGACAAAGCTAGTCACCGGTCTGAACAATGCTGGAGAGCGCAAGGGAGATGCCTGCACTGTGGTAGTCGTGACCATAGGATCTCGGACTGCCCCCAATATTGAAAGAACAAGCTCCTCAGGACAAGCGTTCGAATGGACAGAAGAGGCAAGGCTGCTAGCAAGCTATTCAGGAACCGAAAGCTGCTGAAGAAGGAGGTATCGTGGAAGGTACACTTACTATTCTTTCCCGACATGCATATGTTCTCTTTGATACGGGAGCTACGCATTCCTTTATATCTCAAACATTTGTTGATACCCTACCTGTGAAACCCGTCCCAATGAAATCCGGAATAGTTGTGTCAACCCCGATTGGTCCTGGCACTAATCTTACAAACCATATGCCATCCAGTGAAGTGTTGATTGAAACCCAAAACCTACCGAAAAATTTAATATGTATGGATATGGCGGGGTATGATGTGATACTGGGAGTAGACTGGATGTCTGAACATGGGGCTAGTATTAACTGCAGGAGAAGTCAGGTAACCTTTAGCCATTACCCTAAACTAGTGTTCACAGGGGACAGAAACCGCAGGAGATTGTCACTTATCTCTGCACTACAAGCCAAAAGGATGATGAGGAAAGGTTTGCATGGCCTTTCTTGCTGTTGTCATCACAAAGAAGGATGTCAAAGTTGAGGACATCCATGTTGTCAGCGAATACGCTGATGTTTTTCCCGAAGACTTGCAGGAATTCCTCCTGAGCGAGAGGTCGATTTTACCATCGAGTTGGTCCCTGGAGCAGCACCAGTATCTAGGGCACCATATAGAATGTCCCTCGCAGAACTGAAGGAATTAAAACAGCAACTGAAGGAACTGTCAGAGAAGGGTTTCATCCGACCAAGCACATCGCCATGGGGTGCACCATCCTCATCGTCAAGAAGAAAGATGGGTCGATGAGGCTATGTATAGATTACAGACAACTAAACCAGTTAACTATCAAGAACAAATACCCTCTGCCAAGGATTGATGAGTTGTTTGATCAATTATCTGGAGCTAGATACTTCTCTAAAATAGATCTCAGATCCGGTTATCATCAATTGAGGATCAAAGGAGAACATTCACAAGACAGCCTTCCGAAGCAGGTATGGCATTATGAATTTATTGTTATGCCTTTCGGACTAACAAATGCCCCTGCAGTTTTCATGCAGTTGATGAATAGCATTTATCGCCCATATCTTGATAAATTTGTGGTGGTATTCATCGATGATATATTGATCTATTCCAAGACAAAGGAAGAGCATGAGGAGCATTTGAGGATCTCATTACAGATTTTAAGGGTGAACAAATTATATGCCAAGCTAAGTAAATGTGAATTCTGGCTGGAGGAGGTTTCCTTTTTAGGGCATGTGTAACCAAGGATGGTATCGTGGTTGATCCATCAATGGTTGAGGCTGTACTGAAATGGGAAAGACCGACAAGCGTCACAGAGATCAGGAGCTTCTAGGTCTAGAAGGATATTACCAAAGGTTTATATAGGATTTCTCAAAGATTGCAGTGCCGTTAACCAAGCTGACCCGGAAGGAAAATCTGTTTGTGTGGACTGATGAATGTGAAGAAAGCTTTAACAACTTGAAGAAGTGTCTGACTACTGCTCCTGTCCTCGCCTTACCCACTGAAGAGGGAGGATTTGAAATTTATTCAGATGCTTCTGGAACAGGTCTGGGATGCGTCTTAATGCAACAAGGGAAAGTAATAGCATGCCTCAAGACAGTTGAAGATCCACGAAGTGAACTACCCGGTTCATGACCTGCAGTTAGCAGCTGTAGTATTCGCCTTAAAGATTTGGAGGCACTATATCTATGGTGAGCAATTTAAAGTCTTTTCTGACCACAAGAGTTTGAAATACTTATTCTCACAGAAGGAGCTTAACATGAGACAAAGAAGGTGGTTAGAGTACCTTAAGGACTTTGACTTTTCCATTCAATATCACCCTGGGAAAGCCAATGTAGTGGCAGACCTCTCTAAGTAGACAACAGGAGCTAGTAGCTAGTATGATGCTGGGCGAATGGAAGTTACTGGAGCAATTTGCAAGCTTGAACTTAGACATGGGAAAGAAGAAAAAACAGTAATGATTTCCAATCTCCAGATACATCTGATCTACTGACCGAAATCAAGGAGAAACAGGGAGAGGATCCATTCTTAGTTAAGATCAGGGGAAGCTAGAACAAAGACCTGACTTTACTCTATCAGCTGAAGGAAGATTACTATTCCGCGGGAGAACATGTGTCCTTGATCATGGAGAACTCAAGAAGAGGTTACTAAATGAAGCTCACCAGTCCAAGTACACGATTCATCCCGGATCAACAAAGATGTACCAAGACTTAAAAGGTCGTACTGGTGGCCAAACAGGAAGAGGGATGTGGCCGATATCATGTGTCATACTGTTTAACATGCATGAAAGTCAAGGCCGAGCATTTCCGTACAGCTGGTGGACTGCTACCACTGGAAATCCCAGAGTGGAAGCGGGATAGCATCAGTATGGACTTTATCATGGGATTGGCCAAGACTAGAGGTGGTATGGATGCAATTTGGGTAATAGTTGATCGATTGACTAGTCGGCTCACTTCTTGCCGATTAAGAGTACCTGGCATGGATGTATTGGCTGCACTATATGTTAAGAAGTAGTCAGATTGCATGGGGTTCCATCTAACATAATTCGGATCGGGACCCTAGATTTACTTCACACTTCTGGAAGGGTTTACAAGCAGCAATGGGTACTAAACTAAACTTTAGTACTGCCTTCCATCCTCAGACTGATGGACAAACCGAAAGGACCATCAAATTGTGGAAGATATGGTTCGTGCTCTGGTGCTAGATTTTAGAGGTCGATGGGATGATCAGTTGTACCTGATGGAGTTTGCATATAACAACAGCTATCAGGCAAGTATCAAGATGGCTCCGTTTGAAGCCTTATATGGCAGGAGTTGCAGATCACCCATTTGTTGGGAAGAGGTTGGGGAGAACCATGGGTTGGACCCGACTTAATTGAGGCGACTGTCAGAAAGGTTCAAATTGTCCGGGAACGTCTAAGGATAGCACAATCTAGGCAGAAGAGTTATATGCAAACAAGAGAAGGAGAGAACTAGAATTTCAGGTTGGCGAACATGTTTTCTTGAAGGTCTCACCTTCAAGGGGAATACAAAGATTTTTGGATCAAAGGGAAGTTGAGTCCCAGATTCATAGGGCCATTTGAAATTCTAGAAAGGATTGGTCAGGTGGCGTATAGACTTGCACTACCTCCACAGCTGGAGAACGTGCATAATGTGTTCCACATATCCATGCTGAGGAAGTACTTTTCAATGCCGACCACGTAATCAACCATGAGGACTTGGAGATTCGGGAGGACCTGTCCTATGAAGAGAAGCCGATCAAACTATTGGATCGGAAGATTCAACGACTCAGGAATCGTACCATACCTATGGTGAAGGTCCATGGAGTCGAGATGGAGTTACTAATGCTACCTGGGAAACAGAGGAAAGGATGAAGAAAAAACCACCAGAAACTATTCTCAGGTACGTACTACACTCCTGTGTAAATTTGGGGACCAAATTTCTTAGTGGGGGAGGATGTAACACCCCAGAAATTTAGTGATTTAGAATTAAAGGAGAATAAATAAATTCCGTAATTATTGGAACGATAAAACTTACGTACCATTATCGTACGAGAGGAAACACATCGGGAAAATTGTTAACGGCGGAAAAATAACCCAACCATAAACTAGATAAACATGTTGGAGAGACTTACAACATTATGTATTAATAACCCATTAACAAGATTGGGTCAATGGAGTACATTTGGCCCAAGGATAAAAATGGGGACAAGAAAGTACCCAGAATTCGTGTATGTAATTATGCAATAATTAGGGAGGGCAATTTAGGGTTAAAATTAGGGTGATTAGTCATGTAAGGTAAGCCAAAACCGGATCCAACCCTAAGAGGTGGTTTCCTAAACCTTTGCTGCCTCCTTTGGTGAGAGAATCCAGATTTTTTGGAAAGTAGGAAACAGAATTCGCAGCCCCTTTCTAGTCCTGTTAGGACTTGTAATACACCATAAATCTATAAGAACTCATCCTTAAACTCTTGGGGAAGGTTTAGCAACATTTGTGGTCGTGAGCAGCATGTTTGGAGAGCTAGAGGAGTGGAGAACGGCTGGGGAAACGTGGTCTTCCTCAACCTCGCTCTACATCAACCCAGAAATCTGCAGAGATTTCTTAGCATTCAAAGGTAGGTGTTCTCGGGCCAAGATTAAAGAAAACCAACACCATCATGTAGATCTTTGAGTCTAGGTTCATTTGCACTTGGTTTGACTAATTTTCATGGAGTAACATTGTGTATTCGTAGTTCTCCCTAAGTCACGCACAGTTAGGGCTTTTCCTGTTCTTCTTATTATGCATGTGATTTGATACCGAATTAGACTAAAATTCCTTCATTAAGTTTTTATAATTGTAGTCACGATCATCTTTTATGTTGGACGTTGTGTCCAAAAGTCTTTCGTTAGAGAGTTATTAGCATGGTAGAGAGTCGCTGCATGATACTGCGATTTTGGGCTGCACTTAGCTTTGTTCTGCATGTATTTCTTGGGATTCAAGACCGAATTAGATCCAACACCCAATATCAAAGTTCTTCTACTAGTTGTCCTCATCATATTTTGTGTTGAACATTTTGTCTAAATGTCATTCGTTAGAGAGTTATAAGAGGGTAAGTAAATCACTGCATGAGATTGTTTTTCGGGTTACACTTGACCTATATGTTTCTTTCTGGGAGGGCCTCTAGTGTCGCACACTTTGATCTATTGTTGACACACTATCCCAAATTAGCCCAAAAGGTGTTCTGGGAAGGCCTCTAGTTCGACACTACTTGATCTAGTGTCGACACACTGTCCATATTGGCACAACAGGTTTCTGGGAAGGTCGCTAGTGTCGACACTACTTGATCTAGTGTCGACACCATGTATAGACCTGTTGACTGGGTTTTCTGGGAGCTGTCTCTAGTGCCAACACTACTTGATCTAGTGTCGACACTACTTGACCAGTTCTGCATTATTTGCCTTGTGTTTGAAGCATTGTGTCGACACCAGTAAGGGGTGTGTTGACACTCCCCTTGCAAAAAAAAAAAAAAAAATTACATATCTTGGGTCTGAACATTACATGATGTCTACTAACATGTGTATGATGTTATATAGTATGCATGGACCTAAAAGAAATCAACTCATTGAAAAATGGTAATGATACGAATAGATTCTAATGTGTAATTGTGATTTCCTTATGTTCATTGGATTATCTTGTGATCTTCCCTATTGTCAATTGATATGATAAGAATATGATGTGAATATGGGGATGAATACATGTTAGTATGGACTTGTTAGTGAAGTTAATATCATGATTTGCATATGAGTTTCATTAGTTTACATGCTTTCCGGTGTTCAATTAATTATTTGTCCATATGCATACATGCTAGGAAACATCGTGACTCGTCACTTACACATTTGCACGACTAGGCACACCCTTCTTGGGGAATTGGGAGCTCTCTGCCAGTTATTCTGATTGTAGACTAGCGATGTTTTCCTTAGACCTCTGTAAGTCCCCTCTCTCTATGGATTTCCACAAAGAGGCCGAGTGGTTGTACCATGAAGTACCCGGAGATAGAAAGCACATGTTCTGCATACGATCTGCCTTAGAAACATCCTCATGTCAAGACATTAACGAATTATGAAACTAAGATACGTCGTTATACTGCCCTTTTGTTCTCTTGAGCTAATTGTCATACTTTGACTCTATGATGAATCATGTTCCTTTTACTCTGAGCTTGTCATTGAAAACTCTGTGGCCATAATATGAATATGTTTGTTCGGCACAATATGGGACTTCGGTCCATTTGACCAATGCCTGTGCAATAGGGGCCCTGTCTGGTCCTGGGGAGGAGCGCCCCAACGTACTTATTAACCGCGGGAGTATGGACTTGTGGTGCGTGGCATAGCACTGATCCTATGTGCAAGAGTTGTGAAAATTGTGCCTTTGTTTGATATGATAAGTTTGATTTGATCTGATATGATAAGATTCGATATGATACATCTGATCATTGAAACGCATGATATCTGTATGAATATGGCCAATCTCATTTGATACGATTCTACTCTTGAAATATCTGTCCATTGTATATGCAACTCGACATTTGATCTGATATGATATCCTTGTCTACTCTGCTATTCAATCTGTTAGTATTGCATGCATTGTCATCATATACATGTTCATATCTTGCCTGATTAAAATTTAATCACGTACATAGTGCCCGCACATTATTGAGATGTAAATCTTACTGAGCTAGCTCGCTCACCCCATCATCCTGCCCTTTTCAGGTAGTGATGAGGAACCAGAGGAGTCGGATGGGGCAGGGCAAGAGTGATTGATCACCCGCCATATGATGAGGAGTCGACAGTTTTAGGAATAGACATTTGAGTAGTCGATGTATTAGAGAAAACAGTCTTATTTGAATAATGAACCCTTTTCAGTTGATTCTCTTTATGTAAGGTTGTAACTAGTTGAATAGAATGGATAAAGTATAGTTTTGTTGACCACATTATAGTCTCGAATGTGTTATTATATTCAATTGTGACGCTGCGTTTTGTCAACTGATATGTCTATTTGTATCGTTCACGTCTCTCGTTATTTATTTTGCTGCTAAATATTGGAATTGTATGACCACCCTTCTTCCCTCCGTTTTTGGTTGGGAAACCCCTTTCTAGGTGTGTAGGAGAGTGACCTACGTGCCTAGAGTGTATAGGAGGGTGCGTGCAACATGCAAGTAACTAAAGAAAGAGTAAGGAATGAGAGAGGAGGGAGGTGTAGATCCTCGTTTGCTGTCATTGTAGCTCCTTGCAGGACTCCTCCAACTCAATAGAACCCTTCTAGACTCCCAAGTGTTGAGAGAAAGAAGAGAATGAGTAGTGGAAGGTGGGGGTAATTTTTTCTCTCTGCTCTCAAGGGTGAAGCATATGGACGTCCAGCCTCTCCACCCCCCCCCCCCCCCCCTCTTAGAAGGCCAGAGAGGGAGTTAAATAGATAGTGGGGTCGGAGCTCAGAAGCCTCGGATGCTTAGTGTGAAGAAACACACTTCACACACTTGGCAATCCATGTATTAAAGCTCAACCATGGGGAGAGGCCAAGTAGGATTTTTACTGGGTCAAGGGAGTGCCAAGGTGGCCCATATGCCCGTTGGGAACGGCCCCATATGGGGCATGGGCGAGAGATG
>CM024756.1:6275245-6358249 GCA_014218235.1 Colocasia esculenta
GTTCTGAACGCGACAGGAGGGTCCGTCGCCTTCACAGGCAGGAACCCTAATTCGGAGACCCCTCACCGGATCTACCCCACAAATCCCGTAAACCGGTGTTTTCATCCATTTTTCATGCTTTAATGAGTGTCCTAGCATGGTACCTATAGTTTGTAAAGAAAATAACGCGTTAAACACACCATACACACAATCCATGCATCAAAACGAGGTGGAATCTCCCTACCTCTGCAAAGAACAAGACCCACACGGTGTTTCCCCCGCTCCACGCAACGTCCTCGCAGCGAGAGCACGCCAAAAACACCTCCAAAATGTTAGATCACCCTTCACCACGGCGAAATCTCCTTCCCTGGCTGAGCAGAGCTTGCGAAAGCTCCGTTCGGCCAAAACCTACTTAAAAACGCAGCTCGGTTGGGAATGCGACGTAGCCCTCCGTCGTGACCTGAACACGATGTAAGAGGCTGTCGCTTTCCTCTCATGACATTAGCAACCCGCCCAGTATGCGACACGCGGCGCACATGCAGACGACGACTCAAAACAACGGTTAAATGAACGCGACACCCAGGACTGTCGCGTTAAGAACGTGACGCTCTTCACTGTCGCGTTCACAGATAGTGAACAAGTAGGCGCTTTGGGCCCAACCTGTCGGCCCACTACGCCCTGGAAACCTACGCGAACACCTACTACACACACTGATGGGCCACACATGAGCCTCCATAACCATTAAGCCACGATCCAAACAGTGAACTATAGCTCCACCCTCCTGTTCCTTTTCTTGTTAGAAGATTAGGACAAGAATATGTAGACAACGATGGAGATGAAGCTATGTTGTCTAGAAAGTATCAAAATTTCTAGCCAAGAAAGAGAAATTTGGATCTAGAAGACATTTCAAGAAAGAAAAGAAGAAGAAGGAACCAATATGCTATGAATACAAGCAACTAAGACATCTGAAATATGATTTTCCATATCTAAAGAGGAGACATTAGGCTGAGAAATTTGAAAAGAAGAAAGATAAAGAAAAGAAATATAGAAAGTTCAAGAAGAAAGCTATGATAGCTACATGGGACAATGAAGATGCTTCAAGCTCAAGCTCCTCTAATTCAAAATCCGAATAAGAACAAATAAATCTAGTCCTCATGGCAGGACTAGAACATGTAAACTCGTAGACCCCATTGAATCCTATTTAGATTGAGATTCTGACAACTTAAGATGAATCATTTAATGAATTATATGAAAAATATATGATTGTCATAAAACAACAAAAATGCTTAAGTTAAACTTCGTCAGTGAAGAAAAATCTAATACTATTCTAAAATCAAAATTAGAAAAACTAAAAGAACAAATTAATGAAACCAAAAGAACAAATAGCCTGCTATGTGAAGATCTAAAAGTTAAAAATAGTAAAATCATGGAGTTAGAAAACAAACAAAACGAATACAAAAATGAAGAAAAATTAAAAGAAGAAAATGACTATTTAAAGGCTTCACTAGACAAGCTAACAAATACTAAAACATCCATCGTAGTAAAATTAAAAGATGCTAGATCAGGTAAAAAGAAGTTTGGTGTCGGATATAAACTACCTGAAAATGAAGAACATATAATTTATCTATAATAATATCCAACTCCTACATTTGTAAAAGAAAAATTAACGGTAAAACCAAGAAAATGAACCAACAAGTCTACAAATAGAAATTTAGGCATAATAATAAAATATAATGAAAACAAGCTTATAATTTGTGTTGCACACATTCTAGTCAGTTAAGACACACAATTAGCACATGCACAACAAGGCATTTACATTGGATTCCAAAAACTACCATCAAAGACCCAAAAGATTTGGGTACCAAAAATCTCAACTTAATTCTATTTATAGAACCGTCTAAAGGCATCTAAATAGTATTTGAATAGTGGATGCTTAAGGCATATGACAAGAGATAAAAGATTATTTACAACATTTAGAAATGAATAAGGTCAATTACATATGAGATAATGGAAAAGGAAATGCAATTGTATGTGGAAGAATAGGAACAACGTCCAAAAATTTGATAGAAGATGTTCTGTGCATTGAAGGTCTCAAACACAATCTCATAAGTATCAGTTAGCTGTATGACAAAGGTCACTTGGTACAATTTCATAATGATAAATACATAAATTGATCTTCAAAGCTCAAAGAGTGAAGAATTTGTACACATTTCAACTAGTAGAATTAAAAGAAGTCAACTTACGCCTTGGAACTAACAAGGAATAATCAGACTTATGACACAGAAGACTATAGGACATGCAAACACTTCAGTGATCATAAAGCTAATAAAGTATTGGCTAGTTGAGGGTCTTCCATAGTTGAAATTGAATAATTTTGGAGTTTGTGCTATGTGTTCTAAAAGGAAGCAAATCAAGACCTCATTTCATTCCAAGACTACGGTAACAACTTCTAAACCATTGAAACTTATGCATATGAATTTATTTGGACCAATGAGGACAACAAGTCTTGGTGGAAAGCATTATGGCTTTATGATTGTTGATGATTATTCAAGATACACATGGGTATTATTTTTGGCAGCAAAGTCAGACACCTTCTCTCCATTTCTCAAATTCAACAAAGTGGTATAGAAGAATGAGGAATATGAAATTATCATTATCAGATCAGATCATGGTAGAGAATGTTGAACTACTCTTATATTATATCCTTTATTTTGGTGAAAACAAAACTCATGATTAACTTAAATATCTTGAATATATTTAATATCATGTTTTTCCTAAAAAATACAACATACTATGGCACTATTGTTTCATGATTTGCTTAAGTCTACATCGACTATTGTTGTAAGCTCACAATGATTACTGTTTAAAGAACATCGATTACTATTTTTAAACTCCACATCGATTTCGTTTAGAACATCGACTTCAGAATATCGATTTCACTAAAATATCGATTCACTCAGAACATCGATTTCATTTAAACATCGATTCCGCTAAAACATCGACTTCAGTTGAACATCGATTTCATTCAAACATCGATTTCAGTTCAACATCGATTTCACTAAACATCGATTTCATTTAAACATCGATTTTACTTAAACATTGATTTTATTTAGAACATCAATTTTATTTAAACATCGATTCATTTAGAACATCAACTTCATTTAATCATTGACTTCATTTCAACATCGATTACATTCATACATAGATTACATTGAAACATCGATTATGTTTGAACATCGATTACGTTTAAACATCAACTCTATTTGAACATCAATTGTCTTTTAACTTAAACATCGACTACCTTAAGACATCGATTCCCTCTCACTTTAAGTGTTTCGAAATACCTTTGGCGCCCAGTGAGAATTCAAATGAAATTCTAACTCTTATATTGTCATTTCTCTGACAGATAAAAAGGTCTTACAGAAAGCTGTCAGCAATAAAACATTAACAGAAGGCAAAAAGAGGTATGAGCCATTTGACAAAAGACCTTACGAGTTTGATCATCTGCCTTGCATTTAATGTCTGTAGGTCCACCTCTACACACAGTCAACATCTTGGACCTATTGCTGGCATCCTTGGAAGTGTGCACCAGCTGTATCATCCTCTCCCATTCCAAGTAGCCAGTAGGCATAAGAAGAAAACCGTTAGACTCAAAGGAAAGAAGATGAAGAGAAGATGAGCAACAAATCAGATAACTCCAACGGCCATCTATCAACGAATCTCTTCTAGCTGCTCCATAAAAGGGAGAAGAGAAAGTAGAAGAAAAAGCATATAGAGAGCGAACCTAAAGATCATTCAAAGAGTGTACATCCAGTGAGCATCCAACTCCATACACACTCAAGCTAGGAAGGAAGAGAGCTCGAGCCTATTCAAGGTAAAGCATTAAAGTCATCTTCCTCCTTCCTCATTCTCTCTCTATGTGTCTCTGTGTATTTGAAAGAGAGAACTGAGGGTTTAGCCTAAGGAGAGTCTTGTCCTGTAAACTCATTCCTTCTTAGGCTCAGTCTCAGATCAAGCATTTCATTGTCTATATAGAGCTTGATCTAGGGGCTTCTGGTCCCTTCTGGATTCAGAAGTGTTCCTCTTCTTGTGTGAAGAGAAGGCCAGTGGGGTGCTGGTGGTTTCTGTCCAACTATGAGACAGTACACAGTGTTCCCCTTGATTAGACGGGAAGACCTACTAGGGTGTGTACTAGTGAGTTGCTTCTGAGCTCGTAAAAGAAGCACCTGGCTGAGGTGAAATAGTGGGCTGCCTTCTTGCCCGGGAAAGAGAAGAAGACTAGCAGGGGCTAGGTGTTGTATGTTCTAAAGGAGGACTGTACCCTTGGTTAGTGAAATCCCAAGAGTTTACTTGGGGACTAGACGTAGGACTTCCATTTGGAAGGGCCGAACCAAGATAAATCTATGCGTTCCTTGTGTGCTTGCTTCCGTGCCTTTAATTTCTTTGCACATGCCTTTTTAGACTAACCAAACATTTCAAGTGGTGATTGTTGTTTCAATATTTTAGATTACCTATTCACCCCCCTAGGTTAGTCTTGCTGCCAACTATAAGTGGGCCAACAGAGAATTCAAGAATGAGTAATTCATTCAATTATGTGTGGAAAATCGAATAGAACATAATTTCTTAGCACCAAGAACACCATGACTAAATGGTGTCATTGAAAGAAAGAACATAACACTATTGGATGTAGCCAGAACTATACTTTTATAATATAATTACTAAGATACTTCTAGACTGAAATAGTAAATACAACATGCTACATCATCAACAGGGTGATGATCATATCCATACTGAAGAAAACTTCTTATGAACTTTACAAGGACAAGAAGCCAAGTATTAGTCATATCCAACCATTTAGTTTTAAGTGTTTCATTTTAAATAATGGAAAAGACAACTTAGGTAAATTGGATGTTAAAAGTGATGAAGACTTTCTATTAGGTTATATTTCAAAACCTAGAAGCTATAGAGCATTTAATAAAAGAATTTTAGTGATTGAACAAACTATACATATTTTGTTGATGAAACTAACCCCTCTCTTAAAAAAGGAAGAAGATATTGTGATGATTTGAGTAGAGAATTAGAACAAATCACATTGGAAGACAAAGAAGAAGATCTACCTTCGAAAAATCTACGAAAAGAAGATGTATCTCATGAAGATTTACCAAAGGAGTGGAAGTATCTCAAACATCATCTAAAAGAAAATATTATAGGTAATCCATGATAACTACAAAATTTTTCGTGTTAAATTTCATACATATAGTTGATTTTAGACATCCTTTGTCTATAAATAATGTGCATTTTAATTTTAATTTTCATTTCATCCATGAATAGGTTTTTGAACATATTAGTTGATATTTGGGTTAGAATACACATGATAGATTTTCGTTCAATAAGTCACTATTTTTCAGATTGACTAATTAGGTTCATTTTTCTTTTCACAGGTACACTTTGGGAAATAAAGATATTTGTAAATAAATGTTGTATATAAATAATTTTTGTTGCAATAATATTTTTTAAATATCTTTTAGTAGTAGGTAGGTATAATTTTGTACATAAATAAATTTTTAGCAGCTTTTAGTTATTTAATAATACCCCACCCAATCCGATTATGCCATATACCCCTTTCTCATTCCATTGTGCCGGCAGTCATCTGTTCTTCTCTTTAAACCGCCACAACCCTTCTCTTTCCCAGCTTGGGCGACGGAAGCAGCTGGAGGCAGGAAGAAGATTTGGGGCGCGCAGATTTGGGGTGTGTGGAGGCGGTGCGACGCAGAGGCCTGAGCTGAGGGCTGGCCGTGAGCATCACGTGTGGAGCTGGAGGCTGGCCGTGCGTGCAGAAGAGGCGGTGTGTACAGAGCAGCTGTGCGCAGTGGAGCCCGGGCGTGCGGAGCTGGTGGGCCATGCGCGGATGGAGATGGAGCTCATGCGTGCAGCCGGATCAGGGACGTGTGAAGCTGGCGTGGAGGAGCTGGTGTGGCAGAGCTGGCAACGGCCAGAGCTCGTGCGAAAGAGGCCAGGGGCAAAGCTGCTCGTGTGGGAGGAGTTCATGCGTGAGGAGCCTACGCCTAGAAGGCTTGACTGTGCCTATATAAGGACCCCAAGGTCCTCAGAGGCGGGAGATGGTTGGGCTGCTGAGATGGTTATTTTATTTCTTTTGTTTTGTGAGAGTTGGGAGAGATCATTCGGCTGTTGGGAGTGAGGTTTTATTTCTTTGTTCTGTGAGAGATTTCAGAGAGCTGCTGGGCTGGGGAGTTCCGACTGTTTCTTCCTCTTTTCTGTGGGATTTTTTTTTTTCCTTTCTTCTGAGAGCGTTTCTTTCTTCTGTAAACATCTAGGAGGGGACTACAATTTTTTGGGGATTTCTTCATCTCTTTTGTAAGGGCTGTTGAGCGGGGGACTGCAATTTTTTTTCTTTTCTTCGTTCGGGTTTGGCTGTATAGAGGAGATCGATCCAGTAGGTTTCTTCTGTTCTTCTGAAGGGCGACTGTGCAAGAGGACAATCTGGAGGTGTGCGCTACAGAGATTGCTTGGCATCTGGGATCAATACCATCAAAGGTCTGTGCATTGTTGAGCTCCCGGAGGTAGTAGAGAGCAAATAGGATTCGCGAGATCCGAGAGCTGGATTTCTCTTGCTATTTTTCTTGACATTTCTATGGTGTTTTTATTCTTTCCTCTGGACAGATTCGATGTTTGACATTGCAGTTTATATTTCTTTTGTTATTTTCTTAATGATTCATCAGACTGTGAGGGAGACGAGATCAACTATGTCTCTCCTTACTGTTCTGAAGTTTATTACATTCTGTCTCCATTGTTCTTCATCCCTCGAGCTGTGAGGGTACAATGATATGAAATTCCTATATTTCATATTGTTCTCAGTGCAAATCTCTGATTGAGTTCTTTGATTTCTCATTATCTCAACCCGATCTTTGAGTGGCAATAAAATTGTGATAGATTTCATGTTCTAGTTATTTCTTTGTGTAATTGAAGCGTTCGTCTATTATTTTGTTTTAGTCATTAATTGTGTTCTTATTCATGTCTTCAGTAATAGCAAAGGATTCCGATTTAGCAACAATAACTTTTGTTCTTTTTTTCTGTTTAATTCTTGAGCTGTGAGGATAGTTGGCTGACGTTTGTGGAGAGATGGTATTGTTGATTGTACATCCCCTGAGCTGAAGGGGTACATTGGTTCTGTAATTTTCTGTTGAGATTCTTGTTCTGCCATTTTTCTTATCTCTTTTGAGTTCCAATTTGTTCCAGAATTATAGGTTGCATATGTGTGTAATTTTCAGTTATGGATTAAGTAATTGGAGAGGTGAAAGTGTTCTTTGTTAGCTTCTATTCGATCTATTCATCCAGTCATTTGAAAATTTTTAGTTCAGATTTCTGTCTATCTGTTTGATCCCTCAATTGTGAGGGTACAGTGATACAAATTTTCTTTTAATTTCAATTCTGCTTGTTCTTTCATTATATTTGATCTGTCGAGTTGTGAGGGATTTGATTGGAGTTGTTTATAGAATTGATTCTAATGCAATGTTATTTTGGTGAAAAAGTGTTTGTTAGAGTTGTTTCAAAAAAGCAGTTTCTTAAGTCAAATTTTACTCAGTCTCCCTGTGGAAATGACCAGTTCTCACCACTTTGCTAGTTCATCTTTGCTATTTTAAATTTGTGAGACAGTTTAGAGAACGTGAGCATTTTGACGTGTGCAAAGAACTCTAGACAATGAAAGTATACAGTCAACAATGCTGCATTCAATCCACAAGATAGGATAAGGACCAGAGGTATGTCTATTCCTTGTGATTACCTAGCATTTGTATCTTAGTTATGCAAGAGGAACTTAATCAATTCCAATGCAATCAAGTTTGGACTCTTGTGCCTAGACTTTTTGATCATCCAGTTATTGAAACCAAATAAGTTTTTAGAAACAAGATGGATGAATCAGAGGTTATCACTAGAAACAAGGCCAGACTTGTAGCTTAAGGATATTCCCAAGAGGAAGGTATTGATTTTTATGAAACTTATGCCCAAGTTGATAGACTAGAGGCATGCATATTCTCTGAATAATAATTTATATCAGATGGATGTCAAGAGTGCTAAGAAGTCTATGTTAAGCAATCACCAGTTTTGAAAATATCAATATTCAAATCATGTTTTTCAACTAAGGAAGGCACTATATGGTCTGAAACAAGCTCCCGGGGCTTGGTATGAAAGGCTAAGTGCTTATCTTTTATCATATGGTTTTTCAAGAGGTAAAATATATAGCACATTATTTATCAAAAATTTATCTAAGGGAATCTTGATTATACAAATATACATTGATGATATTATATATGATGCTACTAATAAATCACTTTGTAAATTATTGAAGATTTGATATAAAATGAATTCGAAATGAGCATGATGGGTGAACTTATTATTTTCTTGGATTGCAAAATAGATAGGCCAAGGAAAAGACTCACATTTGTCAGACCAAATATATTTTGAAAATACTCAAGAAATTTGGGTTTGACATGTGTAAGCCATTAATTAGGAACTTTCATGAGCTCAAGTATTAAGTTAGAGAGTGATCCAAATGGCAAAAAGATAGATCAAAAGATTACAGAGATATGATTGCGTCATTACTCTATCTCACTGCAAGTAGACCAGACAAAATGTTTAGTGTATGTTTATGTGTCAAATTTAGGTAGATCCCAAAGAATCCCATTGAAATATTGTTAAAAGATTTTTTAATATATTATAAATATAAGTAAATTGGGTTTATGATATTCTAGATGTTCTAAATTTTGTCTGTTTGGATATGGTGATGCTGACTATGCTAGATGCAAAGTAGATAAAAAAACACCAGTGGTACTTATCAATTTCTTGTAGTATGCTAAATTTCTTGGTCCTCCATAAAGTAGAATTCAGTAGCTTTATCCACAATAGAAGCTGAATACATTGTAGCTAGAAGCTGTTGCACTCAATTACTGTGGATCAAACATCAACTGGAAGACTATGGTCATGATATAAACAAGATTCCGATCGTTTGTGATAACACAAGCACGATCAACTTGACCAAAATCTTATCTAGTACTCAAGAACTAAGCATATTGAGGTTAGACATCATTTTTATCAAAGACCATATAAGTGATGGTGAAATTTTACTTGAATTTGTTGATATCAATCATCAATTATCTGATATATTTACTAAGTCATTACCAAAAGATAGATTACTTGAATAAGAAGAGAAATTGGTATATGAATTTTAAATAAAATATCAAAGAATACAAAATGACCAAGTGTTGAAAGCCATTGATAGATGATCATCAATTCGACTGGCAATAACCTTCCGTCGAACCTTTCACAGAAGTTGTAGTCGATATCTTACTACAGCTGAAGTGGAAGTCGAAGTTATACCTTCATTCAAAGTTAGAGTCATAGTTGCAATAGTTGAAGTTCTGAATAACTGTAGT
The DNA here is from genome assembly GCA_014218235.1 of Colocasia esculenta. NCBI lineage: Eukaryota > Viridiplantae > Streptophyta > Magnoliopsida > Alismatales > Araceae > Colocasia > Colocasia esculenta. Next base: position 6,284,674 of record CM024756.1, read on the forward strand.
CAAATTTTAAATTATATGTATATATATATGTGTGTGTGTGAAATGATAATAAAATATTTTTTTCTCTCTCTTTAGTTTCTTTTCATGTAGCCAAAGTATACATTCCAGTCATTGATCTAGTCAACTTCGAGTGCCATCTGTTGATCTCTTGACCCCTTTACCAAGAAATTCCCTTATAAAGTGATTCATTTTCTTTACTCCTACCAACCACCATTTACAAGCCCTTAAAAGTTTCGACATACGTTCTTCTCGTGCTCGTCATCTTTCTGAGGATTCTGCAAATCTTTCTCTCCTGCAAACATGAAAGAGGTAGGATCTTTTTCTTGGATTCAAACCTCTAATTGTCTTGTGAATCTCGCTTTCTTTCCACAAAATCATACCGTCAATTTTTGAATTAGATGGCCACTTCTAGGGCTTTGGATGCATTCAAAACTAAAACATCTATCTGTTTAGGAAAGGCTGTAGAGTTCTCACAACTAAAGGGCAAGCTTGAACTGGTAGTAGATAATGTTGATTTAATGGGCTAGAAGAAGATCTGTGAACTACAAGAGCCTGTGTGTGAAGATGTTGTAAAGGCTTTCTATGCCGCACTGACGATTGTAGAAGATGGAAAAATGGAAGCAATAGTGAAAGGAAAAAAACACCAGTTTCAAAGGATATTTTACAAAGATCTTAGAGTGTCCAAATAAAAGACACAAACTGAGTGAAACAATAACTTCGGAGAAGCAGTGCCTCGGCATCATTGGGCAAAAGGGAGATATCCATAAGAAAGCTCTACTCATCAAACAACTATCTGTAGAGAAAAGGCTACTACATGCTATCATCACCACCATCATCATGCCAAGGGCAAGTACACACTCATCAATCTCCAATAGAGGTGGAAACCTTCTATTCTGGGCGATTCAAGGACACCTAATAAACTTGGCTTCAGTAATCATTAAAAGGATGATTAGTTCCATGAATATAAATGAGTCACTCCCTTATCTATCCTCGCTGACTATTCAGGATGCATGATGTAGATCTTACAAATGAAATTGAAACCGAGATGAAGGAAAGTGTTGGATTAGTAATGCTTCGAAGAAGCCACTACAGTCTGATGGATAAGGAACAAAAATTATGTTCTGGACTACAAACATGAAGTATTTGAAGATGTTGCAATGAACGTAGCCTCAGTACCACCATCGGTCAAAGCAGAATTATTTAGGACTGAGATAAATGATGTGGCACCAGTAGTAGAGGTGCCTACTCAGTCCACCCAAGTTGAAGTTCAAGAAACCCCTGGGCAAACTCAAATAAACACAATTGCACAAGTCTTGATTGAGATCAAGGAAAAAAAAAAAATTCTAGGCTGGCGGGAGGGTCCTCCCTGCCCATGGATGGGAGTGATGTTCCTATTGGAGGTGGAGGCATCTCTACGGGCTCCCCAAGGTTATCCTATGCCCAGATGATCTCTGCTAGCAGACCTACTCCAGCTGTGAAGATTGGTGTGAAGATTCGGCATTTACTAATCAAGGAGAACCTGCCGTTTATTTTTCCAAGGAGGAAATAGTGAAATCTATGGATCCTTTCAAGCATGCTATCATTGCTAAGTGTTCCTATGGCCGCTCTTCTATCCCTGAGATCAAATCTTGCCTATCTCAGCATCTCATGCTCTCAAAAGACTTTATTGTTAGCCCCTTGAATCCAAGGCATCTCCTATTTCAGTTTGATGATGAACAGGACTTCATAAAGCTTCTCCTGTGCAGGAGTCTTTATATTAAAGGTCTTCTATATAGGTTTTTCCAATGGGAATCTACTTTTGATTACTCTTATGATCCAACCTTTATTCCTATTTGGATTGGGTTCCCGCTCCTACCTATTATTTTTATCATGAAGATTTCTTGAGGTCCATTGCAAGTAACTTTGGCATGGTTCTGCAAGTCCATGATGCCTCTAAAGCTATGACGCAAACTCAGGAAGCCCATGTCTGTATGGAACTTGATATTAACAAGCCTAGACCAGAACATATATGGATTGGCTGTGATAAGGATGGCTTCTGGCAGAAGGTGAACTTTCATAGGATCCCATCAGTCTGCTCTTTCTGTCACAAACTGGGTCATTGTGTGGATGATTGCTACAGGAGGAAACCATTAGATCGAAAGGCTTCGATCCCTGGTATTGCAGAAGGTACATCTGATGGTGAGTGGCAGCGGCCTGTTAAGTTCGGACAGAAGAAAACATGGCAGAAAAAAATGAAAATCTCCTTATTCATCATGATAAAAACCAGTTCGAGTCCCTTTTAGAAGGCAAAGGTCAGGAATCTTTGCAAGAAGATATGTAGAATATGGGGTTGCACAAAAGAATAATATGCTGGAAGATCCCATGGAAGACGGTTTGGTTCAGACTCCCAAAGGGGATGCGCACTGGTGCAACAGAACGTAGTCACTGTGGCCATACCGCTTGCTGATGAGCGGTAGGAGGCGATCTCGCCTGGGATGGGTTATGTGCATGGGACTGATACTAAGCAGACATCAGCGTACGTGCATGGAACTGTTACGGAGGCCCTATGTATGGTTCCATCTTTTTCTCGAGGGATAACCACTTATCCCTCATCCTACTCCCGTGGTTGTTTGCATTCTAATCTCGAGTCCATTGCTGAGGGGGAGGTGCAGGTATTGGCTTCAAAAGAAAATATCCTCATGCCTGATATGGAGTTGATCAAGGAGGCTCTGGGGAGTAATGACTATGGAGTTAGAACGAGATCTAAAGTGAAAGCTGTTGGGACTAGAGAAGGGTACCAGTCCTCATGAATTGCTCTATGTTAATTTGGAATATTAGGGTGGTTTTTAATGTTGCCTCTAGGAAAAGTTTGATAAATAAAGTTAAGAAGCACAATCCTCTAATCGTGGGTATTTCTGAACCTAAGATACCTTTTAGTAAAGCTCCAGCCCTGAGCAAGGCTCTACGCATGGATGGCTATGCTGGCAATATGGGTGATGAGTCAAAAATCTGGGTGTTCTAGAGGAAGCAGAATGTTGTCCAAGTTGTTGCATCTACTCACCAGTTTATTTCTCTTATGTGTAATGCTAGCACCTCCTCCATGTTCTACATCTCAGTTTATATGTCGACTGTAACCCGTGGTGAGAAGAAATTTGTTTGGTGATCTCCTCCTTTTTGCTCAAACCATTATTAATGTTCCCTGGCTAGTTACGGGGATTTTAACTTCATTTCTCAGCATTCTGAAAAGCTTGGTGGTATTCTTGCGAGCTCCAGTTCTATGCTTGATTTTAATGGTTTTATTATGGCTGCTGGTATGTTTGATGCTGGTTATATTGGGTCGCCTTATACATGGTCCAATAACCGCACTGGGAGCGCGTCAGTGAGGGCTAGATTGGACAGGGCCATGTTTAATAGTCCTTGGCAGGATAACATGCCTGGCACTATTGTACGTCATCTTCCACGTGGAGTTTCTGATCACTCTCCGTTGCTAGTTTGCCAGAATATTGTCGCTAAGCTTCCTAGCCAGTTCATCTTTCAGGATATCTGGCCTCTCATGGCTCCATTATGTTTGTGGTTTCTAGTGCTTGGCATGGGGTGGAGTAGAAGTTGTATTCCTTTGATACACTGTTATGCCGGCTTAGGGCAGTGAAATAGGCTCTACGTGCATGGAATAAGGAGGTCTTTGGTAATCTGTTGGAGTCATTAATGCTGATGAATCTAGCGTTTCTCAAACTGAACAAGAGTTTGAGTATAACCCCTCTGAAGCGAACAGAATTGCGATGTCAGCTTCTCACGCTCGTCTCCGCCAGCTCTACTCAATGATGAAAGATGTTGTGTCAAAAAGCTAGGATGGGATAGTTGCAAAATGGAGATAGAAATATAGCTTTCTACCAAGCAGTAGTCAAGAATAATAAAAGGAGGAATTATATTCACAGACTTTTAATTGATGGATCAGATCAATGGTGTGAGGACCAGGACAAATTGAAAGAAGCTGCATCCTCTTTTTTTAAAGCACTTCTGACTAGTGATCAAACCGTGGTGAATGATGATCTTCTTATGGTTATTCCCTCCCTTATTTCCGAAGACCATAACTCCTCCCTATGTGCTATCCCGGATAGTAATGAGGCCAAAGCGGTGGTGATGGTTATGAATGGGAACGGAGCTCCAGAACCTGATGGTTTCCCCGGGTCTTTTTATTCTATTTGTTGGGATTAATCGGCGAGGACGTGGTGCGTGCAGTGCAAGACTTTTTCAAGGGTTACCCTTTGCCTCGTGGGGCTACTTCTTCTATTATTGCCTTGATTCCTAAAGTTAAGGATCCTCGAACTTTTGGTGATTTTAGACCCTCAGCCTTTGCAGTTTTTGTTACAAGATTATTTCTAGGATCTTCAGTGATCGCATGACCCCTTTATGGCTATAATTATTTCTGAGGAGCAAGGAGCTTTTGTCAAAGGTGTTCTATTATTGAGAATGTGTCTATATCCAGGCACATGATGAAGGACATCGGCAGGAAGGTCAGGTCCGTGGGAATAATGTTATCTTTTATCTGGATATGATGAAGGCCTATGATAGGGTGGAGTGGAATTTTCTATTTGCAGTACTTCGGAGTTTTGGCTTCTCGTCTCGCTTTGTGTCCTATGTGGGTATGCTGGTTAGTAATTGTTGGTTCTCTATTCTTTTCAACGTCCAGCAGGTGGGTTATTTAAATCATCCAGAGGTATTGGACAGGGGGATCCCCTGGCTCCTGCTCTTTTATTATCATGGAGGAGGCCGTTAGTAGGGGAATGCACATGCTCTTATCTACCGGAGCCCTTCTTCCTTTCAGGGGTCCCCGGGTTGCCTCCCTATTTCCCATCTTCTTTATGCTGATGACACACTTATCTTCCTCATGTGGCCACCATCAACATCAGGAAGCTTCTGTTTTTTTTAAAGGTGTATGAGGACTCTTCTGGGCAGAACGTCAATGCATCTAAAATTTGTTTCATCATCTCTCTCCTAGCCCCCAGCTGCCTATGGGACTCACATCAAAGTGTTGATTGGTTTTAGAAGACAAGAGGGAGCGTTATCCTACCTTTGTGTTGCCCTTATTGCTGCCGCACTTTAGTATCCCATTACAAGCATATTCTTGACAAAGTGAATAATTCGTTGCCTCTTGGAAGTCTAAATTGCTCTCTCAAGCTGGTCAGGTTATCCTCATTAACTCTGTCCTTTGCTCTATCCCTATCTATGTTGCTTCTGCTTCTTGTTTTCCTAAGTCGATTTTGCAGTTTATTGAGCATTCCTGCGCTTCCTTTTCTGGAATGGGGCGGATGGCTAAGGCGTAGACATTGGATTGCTTGGGATCGGATATGTAGGCCGAAGCAGGAAGGTGGTTTGGGGGTTAGAAGCATGTGGCATGTGCAAATTTCTCTTATGGCTAAGCTCATCTGGAATGCTATGCATGGTCAGTCGCTGTGGTCCAGATATGCCAGAAGTAGATTTTTAAAGTCTCAACTTTCTGAGGTCACCAGGGTGTTTCCTTCTGGTATTTCTAAAGAAGTATTTAATGCGGCCTATAATCTTATCATGCAGAATAGTAGATGGGTTATGGGAGACAAAAAAGATATTGATATCCTAAGGCACAAGTGGGTTGGCAGTGCTCCATTCATTTCTTTTCTTCCTTCTCTATCTCAACACCCTTTTACTTCTATCAAAGATGTGGCGGTCCATCTGGAACATCCTCTCAGAAGTCATGATATTATTAGGAGGGTCATGGAAAATGTTAACATGTCTGATACTCATGATAAATGAGTTTGGACGTGTAATGCTAATGGCATATTTTCTACCAGTTCTGCCTTCCAGCTATTAGGCTACATGGGATTCACCGTCCCACCCTGATTTAAATCTGGCATCATGATTTTAATCCCCGGCTTCTATGTTTGGATGGAGGATTTTGCACCGTGCTGTGCCTACTGATGACTGGCTTTCTGATTGTGGCGTTCAACTTGCTTCCTTATGTTCATGTTGCACGAGTCCATCGGTCAAAGATCTGGATCACCTCTTCCTTAAAGGGGAGTTGGCTGCCGCGCTCTGGCGCTGGGCAAGTCCCTTTTTGATGCTCAGGTTATGGGTCCCCATATCACCTCTTCCTTATGGAAGATTTTATCTGCGTCAAACTGCATACTGCCCTTGGTTTTCATCGCCACTTATGTAGTTTTCTCTTATGCTGTGGGATATTGGAAATTTAGATGTGCTAAATGCTTTGATTCAAGAACTAAATCAGTGAGGAGCATTATTTCTGACATCAGATATGCTACTAATGCGGCAATCCAAGGGATGATCTTTAAAAGGAATGTTCATTTAACAGCCTGGTGTTCTTCAGATGTTTGGCTTCAAGCCCACAATTAAACTGAAAGTATCAAAGCTTGTGAGGTGGATTCCTCCTTCGTGTTGAACCACTCTTTATTACCTTCATATTTTGGTGCTAACAAAATTAATATGTAACTTAAATTGAATATTTTGTTTCATTGTGTCGCATCAATCTCATAGAAAAATGCTGAGTCTCACATTGATGTAATATTGGTGCCTAAAATGCTAAATCGATGTTCATTCAATTACATCGATTTCTATTCAAGAGTGCCACATCGATTTCACTAACAACGATTTCATAAGTTACACACGATTTGATCGGGTAACGATTCGTTAAGTGAAACATCGATTTTATCGTGCAACGATTTCTTAAGTGACCGCATCGACTTGCCTTCACAACAATTTCTTTAGCACTCATAACGATTTCTTTAGCGCTCATAATGATTTGCTTTGCGCAACGATTTCTTTAGCGCTCATAATGATTTCTTTAGCGCTCATAATGATTTGCTTTGAGCAACGATTTCTTTAGCGCTCATAATGATTTCTTTAGTCTCATAACGATTTCTTTAGTGCTCATAATGATTTCTTTAGCGCTCATAACAATTCTTCAGGATTCATAACGATTCCTTTAATGAATACAACGATTTGCTTTCTAACGACTTGTTAAGTGCTCATAATGATTTCTTCAGTAAACACTTGATCATAACGATTTCATAAGTTATACTCACATTGATTTCTCTAATGATTTAAAGTGCTTTTCGTGCCTAAATGAAAAGTCAAATATCTCTGACAAAAAGGCTTGCGTATCTCAGTTTCCTGTCAGAAAGGATATATGACCTACTATTCCTGTCAAGTGAGCAGAAACACAGTAGTATGCACAGTTTATTATAAACACTCTTTTTATGCTAACACTTTCTTCTATGTGTACAGACCTCGAAGACCATTAGAGTCTAATTAAGACAAATGAAGAGGAGATGAGCAACGGCTAAAACTCCACGGATCTCTTCAACGGATCCATTCAAAAGCTGCTCATATAAAAGATGAAGCATAAGCTGAAGAAGAAGACAGAGCTTTCCTGAAAATCTTTGAAGGAGTGTACATCTAGTGAGTAACCTCAACGCCACATACACTCAAAGAAAGAGAGAAAGAGCCTGAGCAAGATGAAGCAAGCAAAAGCATCTCAAGCATTCAAGTCTTCAAGCTTTCTTTTCTCTCTTCATTCTCCCTGTGCTTATTGTAATTCTTGGGGAGAGTTTTTGCTGAGAGTTTCTGGGTAGAGGCCATTCTTGTAGAACTCTCAGCACTGTTCTTTCTTTTATAAGAAAGACATCTTGTCCAGCTGTAGGACTGTATACAGTAGTTAACCCAGCTAGGGGTTTGTATCTAGCAGACCGCACTGGGGTTTGTACCAGGAGGTTTGCTTCTGAACCTGTAAAAGAAGTGGGCTGCCTTCTTGCTCGGGAAAGAGAAGAAGACCTGGTGGGTATCCAGGGTGTTGTAGTGTCCTTGAGGGGCCTGTACCTTCGGTTAGTGAATCCCAAGATATTGCTTGGGGACTGGACGTAGGACTCCTATGGAGAGGAGGTCCGAACCAGGATAAATCTCCTGTGTCTTTTGTGTGATTGCTTATTTGCTTCCGCACTGCTACTCTTCATCACACTAACACTAACCAACTTTCAAGTGGTATTTTTTCTGTGTTTAAATCACTATTTACAGAAATCAGAAAACCTATTCACCCCCCTCTAGGTTAGTTTGCTGCCGAACCAAAAGGGCCAACAAGTGGTATCAAGAGAGGTTGCGGATTCGATTCCCCCGGGTGCCGCTGGGGGGGAGTTTGTTGGTTAACTACCATAGACTCCTGTAGGAATCGCTGCCACTATGCTGTTATGGGGCAGCATAGTGACATCGGGGCTGGCAACCCAACCCGCCGCAGGGGTAAAACCCTGTGCGAAGCCCCTCATGTCGACCACAGCGTTGACGTGGTGCTTTGCGCTTCCGCCTTAAAGATTTAGCTACCGCCTTCACTACCAGCTTGAGCTTTTGGTGCAACGGTAAGGGCTCTGAACATTCAAAGAAGATCCAATGATCTTAGAGCAAAGATCCATGGCAGCTCTAGGATATGTTGAAGGTCAATCAGTCATCAGACCTCCATTCTTTGATGGAGAGGATTACCAATATTGGAAGATGCGAATGGAATGCTTCATTCGAGGCACAGACTTTGATCTGTGGCAGGTAATAGAGGTAGGTGACTATGTTATTGTTCCTGCTGAAGGCACTACTGCCCTTACACCTGCTGATAAAAGTAAACTATCTCTAAATTTTAAAGCAAAAAATTACTTATGTTGTGCTTTATCTAAAAAGGAATTTAGTAGAGTATCAACATGCAAATCTGCTAATGAAATATGGGATTAACTGCAAATAACTTATGAAGGAATGGATAAAGTGAAACAAACTAGAATAGATATTCTTGTTTCACAATGAACATTTAAAATGCTTCCAAATGAAAACATTACTACTATGTATAATAGATTTTCAAGCATAGTAGTAGGTTTAAATTCTCTTGGAAAAACTCTTTCCAATGAAGAAACTGTTAGGAAGATATTTAGGTCCTTAACTATTTCATGGACACCTAAAGTAACTGATATTGAAGAGGCCCATGATTTAACCAAATTATCGATTGGCACATGAAATAAATATGGAGCGATTATCTGAAAGCTCATCTAAGAAGAAATGTACTAATGCTCTTAAAGTGGTAGCTGCTCCTTCCACTTCTTCTTCTTCTAGCTCAAAATTGTAGGATCTGAAGACAGTGATGTTGATGAAGAACTGTCCAAACTTCAGAAGATTTTAAAGAAGAAGAAAAATGTATCAAGAAGGATCCAAAGGAAAGAGAAAAGGAGAAAGAACCAGTCTGCTATGAATGTAAAAAACCTGGACATCGAAGACTAGACTGTCCAAGACTGGTCAAACCGAGAAGTCCAAGAAGCAGCACAAGAAGTTCAAAGAAAAGCCATGGCGGCTACTTGGGAAAATGAAGAGGACACACGCTCAGACTCATCAAGCTCAAGTTCAGAGAAAGAGCAAGTAAATCTAGCCTTCATGGTAGGACTAGATGAGGTACACTCTGACTCATTTTTTAATTCATGCACAAATTCAGGGTCAGAATCTGAAGACTTGGAAGAAGTCTTTAATGAACTTTATGATAAACACAAGGTTGTTGTAAAAGAATTGAAAAATATCAAGAACAACCTTATTTGTTTGGAAAATACTAATTCTGATCTAAAATCAAATTGGAACAATTGGAAAACAACTAAAGGTCAGTAAAGATAATAATCATCGTTAAATGAAGATTTGAAAAGTAAGAATAATGAGAAGTAAGAGTTAGAAGAAAAATAAAAATTCTAACTGAAGAAAATCTGTATTTAAAAGAATCAGTTAAGAATTAACTCAAGGAAAAACATCTCTAGCTCTATGCTTAAGAGGATCGAAATCTGGAAATAATAAACAAGGCTTGGATACATTCCTCTGAAAAAAGAAAAACAAGCCATAAATCCAGGAAAATATCCTTTGCCAAAATTGTAAAAGAAACCTAGTTGCCTCAGAAAAAGGCGCCTGTAAAAGAAAATGTTTCCAAACATTTTGTCCTAAACAGACATCATAAAATAGTAAGAACTGCAAAATAGATATATTCATTGTTGTTCTCATTGTAATAAATTAGGACACACAGTAAACACATGCACAACAAGGCACCTAGTTTGGATTCCAAAAGGATACTTTTATGCATCTAACCATCAAGGACCCAAAAAGATTTAGGTACCTATTTTTGAATAAGATGTTCCAGGATAGCCTTGGAGCATCAGGATCAAGATGCTCAGGCACTGATGACTGCCAGCTCTTCATCCATCTCATATCTGAAGAGGGAGTAGTCACAAATGTTGTTTTTATTAACATTGCTACTAACAATGTTTGCAAGTTTTTAAGATAAATACATGCAATGATTCTGAAGACTTGACAAACAACATGTCAAAGGTCAAGAGCCACGATCTGACTTGCCTCAGATTAAGAGGGAGTCTCACTCAGGGGAGGCACAGATTAAGGGGGAGTTATTCATAAATGACCATCATTGTTGAACCCCTAAATGGTAAAAAATTCTCTCAAAGGGGGAGAAAAATGGATGGTAAGATCCTTCCTTTTTGGTTAGTGACAAAAAGGGGGAGAGTATGCATTATCTGTGAATTTTCTGTATTTTCTATGCTTTACGTATTTTTGTCAGAAAATTCTCATAATTTTGTCATCACCAAAAAGGGGAGATTGTTGAACCACTCTTTATACCTTTATATTTTGGTGGTAACAATTTATGATGTAACTTAAATTGAATATTTTGTTTCATCTGTGTTGCATCAATCTCATAGCAAAATGCTGAGTCTCACATTGATGCAATATTGGCGCACTAAAATGCTAAATCGATGTTCATTCAATATACATCGATTTCTATTCAAAAGTGCCACATCGATTTCACTAACAACGATTTCATAAGTTACACAATGATTTGATCGTGTAACGATTCGTTAAGTGAAACATCGATTTTATCGTGCCACGATTTCTTAAGTGACCGCATCGACTTGCCTTCGCAACGATTTCTTTAGCGCTCATAACGATTTCTTTAGCGCTCATAACGATTTCTTTAGCGCTCATAACGATTTCTTTAGTGCTCATAACGATTTCTTTAGCGCTCATAATGATTTCTTTAGTGCTCATAACAATTTCTTTAGCGCTCATAAAACGATTTCTCAGTATTCATAACAATTCCTTTAATGAATACAACAATTTACTTTCTATAATGACTTGTTAAGTGCTCATAACGATTTCTTCAATAAACACTTGATCATAACGATTTCATAAGTCATACTCACATCGATTTCTCTAATGATTTAAAGTGCTTTTCGCGCCTAAATGAAAAGTCAAATATCTTCTGACAAAAAGGCTTGCGAATCTCAGTTTCCTGTCAGAAAAAGATATATGACCTACTTTCCTGTCAAGTGAGCAGAAACACAGTAGTGTGCACAGTTTATTATAAACACTCTTTTTATGCTAACACTCTCTTCTATGTGTACAGACCTCGAAGACCATCAGAGTCTGATTAAGACAAATGAAGAGGAGATGAGCAACGGCTAAAACTCCAACGGATCTCTTCAACGGATCCATTCAAAGCTGCTCATATAAAAATGAAGCATAAGCTGAAGAAGAAGACAGAGCTTTCCTGAAAATCTTTGAAGGAGTGTACATCCGTGAGGACCTCAACGCCACATACACTCAAAGAAAGAGAGAAGAGCCTGAGCCAAGAAGAAGCAAGCAAAAGCGTCTCAAGCATTCAAGCCTTCAATCTTTCTTTTCTCTCTTCATTCTCCCTGTGCTTATTGTAATTCTTGGGGAGAGTTTTTGCTGAGAGTTTTCTGGGTAGAGGCCATTCTTGTAGAACTCTCAGCACTGTTCTTTCTTTTATAAGAAAGACATCCTGTCCAGCTGTAGGACTGTATACAGTAGTTAACTCAGCTAGGGTTTGTGTCTAGCAGAACCGCACTAGGGTTTGTACCAGGAGGTTTGCTTCTGAACCTGTAAAAGAAGTGGGCCGCCTTCTTGCCCGGGAAAGAGAAGAAGACCTGGTGGGGTATCCAGGGTGTTATAGTGTCCTTGAGGGGGACTGTACCTTCGGTTAGTGAAATCCCAAGATATTGCTTGGGGACTAGACGTAGGACTCCTATGGAGAGGAGGTCCGAACCAGGATAAATCTCCTGTGTCTTTTGTGTGTTTCCTTATTTGCTTCTGCACTGCTACTCTTCATCACACTAACACTAACCAACTTTCAAGTGGTATTTTTTTTTCTGGTTTAAATCTCTATTTGCAGAAATCAGAAAACCTATTCACCCCCCTCTATGTTAGTTTGCTGCCGAACCAAAAGGGCCAACACTTCGTATGGTTTCAGTCTAAATGTGGATGGTGCTTGCAAAGGTAATCCCAGCCCTTGTGGAGGTAATGGTTGTATTCGGGATTTTGAACGGGGATGTTCATCTAAGTTTTGCGTTCTTTATGGCCAAGGTAACAACATGATTGCTGAGGTTCAAGCTCTTTGTGATGGTTTGAGGTTGGCAGAGCACGTGGTCTCACTATATCTTCTGTCAACTCAGATTCTCTTGTGTTGGTTCAGTCTTTCTATTCAGATATGTCCCCTTCGTGCAATCTTCATGGTTGGTGGTGAATTGCTAAGTCCTTCTTAAACACATTAACATTAGAGTAGTTCATGTTTACCAGGAGACCCAAGGGTGGCGGACGCCCAGGCCTCGTTTTGCCTATGAGAGAGGTGATAGTTCAGTTGTTTACCGGTACATCCCTTCCATCTATTTGTAAAGGCCCACTTGTGTTAGATAAAACTAGTCTTCCTTCTATTAGGTTAGTCTAGTTCTTTGTTTTTTCAGGGAATGCCACATAGTTCCTTTTAAATGTTTCTTTATGTTATCAATATTTTTTTTTGGTGCCGGGTTCAGCCAGAGGAGTGAAAACGCTATCTTCTGCTGGGAGATAGTGCACTTAGCTGGCCTGTTGTCCTGGTGCTCTTTCTCCTAAAAAAAAAAAACGATCACGGAAAATATCCTACTGAAGAAAATCACATGAGCAAAACAGCAACATCAGATACAACACCAGTTAAACAGAATCCTCCCACCAGTCGAAATCTGTGACCCGCCCTCTTGGGGCCTTGGCCCTATTCTCAGGGTCACGACAAGCACCCTGGTCACGACATGGTCACGCCAGGGGAGCACGTCGCGACAGGTTTCGAGACGCGGCACCCTTGTTGTCGCGACATGGTCAACGACGGGGTGGTGTCGCGTTCTTATCGCGGCATTTGGAGGCATCGCGACTATTTTTTGACCGACTTGACCACTGTCCTATCTGTCAGAACGGCTTTGTCAGTGTTCGGGTGCATACAACATTGACGCGACTGGTCCGACCGTCGCATTCTGGTTTCCCGGTCTTCGAGTTTGACCGCCTTTTGGGGCCACGCCGGGGGTGGCCGTCACGACATGGTTATTATCGCACAGGGCAGACCCATCGCGTCTTGGGGCCATCGGTTTAAAACTGAGGGCTATGCCCCATTTCCCCCTCTCACCCCTTTTCTTCCTCTTCTTCCCCCTTCTTCTTCCTCCTCCGAGTTCTCCCTTCTCTCGTGGTTTCTTGGCGTGCTGGGTGCTCGTGGTGGGGGTGACATCCCGTCGTGCAAGCGACTTGATCGTGGAGCATGGATCGTGCAGGGACCCTTGACTCCTCTCTCCCTACCATGCTCCCCTCCCCCTTGAGATTGTGTTCCTCGTGGTTTGAGGTTGTGGGAGTGTGAGAATCATGCTCGCGTGAGTGAGGATTCCATCGAGCATAGATTCATTGTAAATCCATGTTTTGTTGGGATTGAGGGTGGTTTGTATGGTTTAGGAGCTTTCCTACATGTTTAGCATGCTCCCCTCCCCCTTGTGGTTGTGAATGTACCAGATTTGGGGTGGTCTCCGAGAGGATCGTCATGGAACCCCCCCTTGGCTGAGAACACGACCGCTATAGAGGTCGCAATGATGTCGCGACCGGTAAGGCCGCCGCGACATCATCACGACACTCTTGAGTGTCAGACATGGTTGTGACGGCTTGGGCCGCCGCGACAGTGTCGCGATAGGTCTGGGCATCGCGACAAGGTCGCGACAGCCCGATGCGTCACGATTATAGCAGAGACAGGTAAGGTCTTACGAAGTTCCATTTTCTGTGGAGTCTTCACCATTTTTCGCTTCTTACTATACCCATGGCACTAGTGCTAGTTCCGTAGTACAGTCCTACACTAATCGTTTCGCTCGATGCTCAGCACCTGAGGGCCTGTCTTGTGAGAGAGTTGTTACCATTGCCTGGGACCCCCATCCTCGTGTGCCTTAGAGGGAACGTTCGGGGCAACGAGCGTACTTGAGGTCACGAACTCTAGAGTTGAGGGGAAAACGGTGGTTAGGACAGCGGCGTCGAGTCGTTTGTAGAGCTCTCTTGGTTGGTCTGGGCCACTGAGGATGACCGGAGTTCTACCGGTGCAGACCAGCCAGTCCTTCTTCTCACTGCCTCGCTCTTTGTGCCCCGGAACCACCTACAGAGGCAGGCGTGAGACCGTAGTCCAGCCAGACTACGACAGTTTATATTGTGTACTTTGTGCTCCTGCCCACACTCTGACGAGAGTGGAGGTTGAACCTGGGTCGAGGATAAGACGTCATTGGACGCAACCTGACCGGTTGACTAGTGGTAGCATTTTCCTTAGCTAGTGTCTCTTGTCCAGGCAGGGTTCTCCCTGTCTGCGTAGCCATCCATGTGGTGGTCACGGCGTATAGGTTCTATGGAGTTTCGACCGTGGTGTTCTCCGTACTATTGGTTTGTTAGTAGCTTTGCTTCCGCACTTCCGTTCGTAGGTTGAAGATATACTACTGTCATTTAATTAAGTACATAGTTTTGACTACCTGTTAGAGCCCGTAGGAGATTGGTAGTCCCTACTGAGCTTCTGTTGTGAAGCTCATCCCTTCCTTTTCCAGGTGAGACTTCTCAGCAGCGTAGGGCACGCGCCAGGCGGAAGAGATGGGGTGGTAGTCGTGGTCCCCATAGCTAGCATTGGTTCCCCCCTCTCATGTACGTCACCCTCGGGGTATGCCCCTAAGGGACTTGTTCATCCCTTGTCTTTACTTGTACTAGTTGTGTGTGGTTGGGACCATACCTAGAGCGATACTCAGCGATCTCGTTCTTCTTTCTTCTTCCGCGTGTGTGCTTCTAGTTCAGCAGTTGATGTTTACTTCCTTTACATATTTTTGTTAGACTTATATTATAGCCCTTCCGGGTCCGGATTCGTGGGCGGCGACTGCAAAAATTGGGTCTTCAGCTTGAGCCGAGGGTCGGGTTCTCAGGTCGTTACAGTGGTATCAGAGCAAGAGTCTGACCAGGCTTGTAGTGGATTTAAACTGCAACAGGAAGTTCCAACAGTAGTACAAGTACCTGCTAGCCGCCCGAGTTGGTATCGTTAACCTTGTTGGTTTGTGTCGTGCAGGATATGGCTCCACGTAGGCGTAGGAAGGCCAGAGAGCTGATAGAGCTGAAGATGAGTGATATGTCGGGGCTGGGTTAGGTTCGGGAGGAGGTGTCAGTAGAGGAGTTTATGGCATAGCCCCAAGTGGGCAGTAGCAGCAGGAGTACCAGCCTCAGCCCAGCTGTACGCAGATTGGTTCCCCCTGGCTGAGCAGTTCTTCAAGACCCTGTACCAGAGAGCGTGGCAGCCTAGGTAGGCAGCAGTGGGAGGTCAGCCTACAATATCTCCCCCAGCGGTACCAAAGCAGCAGGCAGATCCGGAGGTGGAGCAGCCAGCAGTTAGTAGCATCCGATACTGGGAGTACCCGGGCGGGTCGGAGGAGGACGCTGTCACTGAGGATAGGACTGCCCTTTGAGAGGTTCTTGCATCTTTGACCACCGATGTTCTTCAGAGTATGATCCAAACAAGGCCGAGAGTTGGACGCATGAGTTGGAGCGTACGTTCGAGACTATGGAGTGCGCCGAGGAGGACCATGTCAGATTGGCAGTGTAAGCTCAAGGGGCCAGCCCATGAGTGGTGGAGAGTTCAACGGTAGACCCACTTCCAGGGCAGCATTTGGATCAAATCACATGGCAGTGGTTTTTGGGGGTCATTCACGGCGAGTACTACCCCGACTATGCTCGACGTGAGAGGCGAGATCAGTCCCATGAGTCGGTTCAGGGCGATCTCACTGTTACTCAGTACCACCAAAGTTTCGTTCGGTTCTTGGGCATGTTACTCATGTTGCCAGCAGCGAGTAGGCTTGTGCAGAGAGATTCATTGCAGGACTAAGGCCAGACTTGAGGTGGGGTGTGACTGCTTACATGTGTGCCACTTTGGCAGAGGCCGTGGCTAAGGCCACTGCCTTGGAGAGAGAGACCTGGTAGCCCCAGATGCAGCAGCAGGGAGGAGCTTCTTCGAGGTCCTCACCGTACCAGCACTCCACAGGTAGCCGTGGCAGTGTTACTTCTTCTTGTTCGAGCTCAGGCAGTTCAGGCAGTTCTAGTTTGTGCTCGAGGTTCAAGCAGATGACCACTCGTGGAGGTGGTCGGGGGAAGTAACAGAAGCACCAGTCGAGGTTTGTGGAGCACTCAGTCTAGCAGGGAGCTAAGCAGGATAGGCAGGAGGCAGTCCGCTACACTTGTGGTTTGCCGGGCCACTTCAGGAGGGATTGCTAGATGGGGCAAGTCCAGCAGCCGCAGCAGCCAGTGCAGTACGTGCAGCAGCTACCGCAGTACCAGTTCCCTCCCCAGCAGCAGACACCCCTTCAGCAGTAGCAGGGGTAGTACCAGCAATAGCCTCAACAGTTCCAGTAGTACCAGCAGCCTCCGCAGTTCCAGCCATACCAGTAGAAGCAGCCGTTTCCCCAGCATCAGTAGCCGCCGAAGCAACAACAGCCCCAGCAGGCACCACAGCGTGGTCGTGGTCATGGTCGTGTGAAGGCTCTTACCAAGGAGCAGGCTGAGGCATCGAGCCTGGTTTAGGTACCTTGCCTATCCTTGTAGAGCGCTCATGTTTTTGGTTAATCCCGGTGCTTCCCTTTGTTTTTCTTCCGACGAGTTTTACAAGTCTCTGGTCTGTCACACACCTGAGAGGTAGTGTGATGTGATGGTCGATCTCCCATCCGGTGATTATATGTGTTCTTTCGGTTACCTGGAGGGGTGTCACGTTGAGGTCCAGGGACACCAGTTGTCGGCTAGGTGTACACATTGCAGCTTCGTGACTTTGACGTCATCCTGGGCAAAGATTGGTTGGAGGCTCACTCAGCTGTGGTGGATTGTCAACAGAAGACCGTTCAGTTTGAGATACCTGGAGTGTCTGTTCTCTGCTTCCAAGGTATCCGGTCTACCCGTCGACCTTTTATTTCCTCCTGTAGAGCTCGTCGTTTGATCCGCAATGGTTGTGTAGTATATCTTGCTTATGTTTGTTCTTCTGAGCTTAGCGGGTCGTCAGTTTTTGATGTGCTTGTTGTTTGTGAGTTCTTTGATGTTTTTCTAGAGGATCTACCTGGGTTACCATCTGAGTGGAGGTAGAGTTCTCCATTGAGCTTTTGTCTGGTATGATTCCTTTGTCTAAGGCACCTTGCTGGATGGCTCCGGCTGAGTTGCACGAGCTGAAGCACCAGTTGCAGGAGTTGCTTGAGCTGGGTTTCATTCATCCGAGTCATTCACCGTGGGGAGCGCCAGTGCTATTCGTGAGGAAGAAGGACTACAGTTTGAGGTTGTGCATCGATTATAGGCAGCGGAACCATGTAACAATGAAGAACAATTATCTGTTGCCGAGGATCAATGACTTGTTTGACCAGTTGTAGTCAGCCAAGTGTTCTCGATGATTAACTTGAGGTCAGGCTACTACCAGTTGAGGATCAGAGAGTCTGATGTTGGCATGATAGCCTTCCGTTCGAGTTATGGTCCCTTTGAGTTCATTGTGATGCATTTGGGCTCACGAACGCACCCACAACTTTTATGATTTGATGCATATGGTGTTTAGTGAGTACCTGGATCGGTTTGTGTTTCATCTTTGTAGATGACATTTGGTCTACTCGGCTTCTGAGGAGGAGCACGAGAGCATCTAGACGTTACAGAGTCACCAACTTATGCCAAGTTCGACAAGTACAAATTTTGGCTGAGGGAGGTGCACTTTCTCGAGCACGTGATCTCAGGTTCTGGTGTGGCAGTGGCCCTGCCAAGGTTGAGGCAAGGTTATCTTGGGAGCAGCCCACTTCAGTGTTAGAGGTTCGCAGCTTTCTGGGTTTGGCAGGCTATTATAGGAGTTTATCTAGGATTTTTCCAAGATTGCAAAGCCGTTGACCAGATTAACCAGACTTGAGGCCATATTTGTTTGGACTGAGGACTGTGAGCGGAGTTTCCAGGATCTGAAGATGAGGTTACTTCAGCACCAGTGTGGTCTGGCCGTCAGGTAGTGGAGGTTTTGTGGTCTACACTGACGCGTCGAGGTCAGGTTTGGGTGCAGTGCTGATGCAGCATTGTGGGGTCGTTTGCCTATGCTTCTCGGTAGCTGAAGAAGCATGATTTGAACTACCCTACCCATGACTTCGAGTTGGCAGCAGTGGTGTTTCCTCAAAAGTTGTGGAGGCACTACTTGTCCGGCGAGGCGTTCGAGATCTTCACTGACCATTAGAGTTTGTAGTACATTTTCACTCAAGGGGATTTGAACTTAAGGCAGCACAGATGGATTGAGTATTGAAGGACTACGACCTTACCCTCTCCTATCACCCAGGAAGGCTAACGTCGTGGCAGATGCTTTGAGCAGGCGGTTCACCTGAGTTCATTGATGGTCAGAGAGTGTGTTGGGTTACAATGTGTATGATGATGATTGTGCTTAAATGTTTTTGATGATTAACATATTGATGTTGTAAACATGATAAAGACATGAAAGATATGATCAAATGAAAAATGACTTTATGAGCATCTATGCATTCATGATATCTCACTTAGAGTGTTTTTTCATGTAGGTGTGAATGCATACAAGACAAGCAACCACACCCAGTGCATCAGAACTGGAGATACACATCAAGTGCTCACTTGTCGACAACCAAGAAGCCATGTGTCGACAGATAGACAAGACAACAACAAACAAGCTTCTGGAAACAAATAAAAAGCAGTAGCTGCCACCATACAAGTGCACCCTTCGACAGATAAGGCTTGCCTGTCGACAGCACCAGGTCTCCTGTCGACAGCCCAGGATTCCAGTGACCAACATGGTTCTGGAAGTCAGTTTCCAACAGTACCTGTCAACAACCATAGTGTACCTGTCGACAGCTGCAGGATAAGTCACAACGTGTGATCGACATGTGATCTGTATTAGAGTGTTCCCTTCTGACACGACTCTCCAAACTTGAACACCACTATATATAGATCATATGGAGTTATTTTTGCAGCAAGAAGCCTCCACACCAAAACCCTAAGAAAGGATCAAGAAGAAGGCTTTCTTATTTTTTTTTTTTTGGAAAAGTAAGTGTAACAGGATCAGCGACCAGTCGAGTGCATTCCACCCTAGCAGGTGAAATGAAACCACTCCCCCAGGTGATTACCTGTGACACTGAAAAATTTTATTCATGAAACGTAGATAGCTTACCAAATAACGGCGGGGCATACCCCTGAACAGATCCAAGGCCAATAAGCGCCATGGTAAAGGAGGGGAACAACCCCATTCAGACCAGTCTAATATGTGCCAGGCCAGTTCCATCAAGAACAACCGCACTTTACAGAATGTGGGAGGCTATGGGCTCCCCAGAGACGTGATTACAACCAGTGTCTATAGCAAGATTAGCTAAGTAGTCAGCACCATTTTCGCTTGACGGTATACGTGGGTGAGGGGGATGTGATTAGCATGCAACATGTTCCTGACCTCACGCCACCGCCTGAGAGATAGCCAGGATTACATTTGTCTTGATTCAGCGAGTTGACGAGGGAGAGAGAATCCGACTGGATGTGTGATAGCCAAACTCCAAGGGATTCAACAAACCGAAGTCCATCGCACAAAGCAGGGTCTCTGCCTGAAGGCTGTTCCCTATTCCATAATAATGGGAAAAGGCAGCTATCACCTCACTAGCTTTGTTCCTAATGCAGCCACCACCACCACAAATTCCTGGGTTCCCTTTAGAAGCCCATCCACATTTAAACAAAATGTCATCAGGGGGGATCCAGCGAACTAACTTATTTATTTTTCGGTGAATAGAGGATTAAACCATAAGTGTGCAGCACCTGCTGCTCCTCCAGCGTTGGTTCAAATTTGAAGGATGTCTTGCTAAGGGCAAAGGATATATTAACTTGATACTTTTAATAATCTCAGAAGTACGGATCTGTTATCTTCAAACCTTGCAGCACATCTGCATTTCCATAACTCCCATATCATAATCATAAAACCATAGAGAGAAGAAATCCCATGGGGGAGCGAATGTTACAGAATTTAATTAAGTTCCATGTCCTGACTTTGATATGATCATGCGGATGAATCTTATTACTCACCAAAGGAAGAAACCAGCACCACAGCTGGACTGCATGTCACTTTAATGAATACGTGATCTAAGTCTTCAAGCTGTGGGGAAGAGCAGCAGTGGCATCTTGAGACCATGGGGACTCCACAATCAGAAATTCTGCTATCTACAGGGACAACACCATGCAACAATCTCCAAGTGAACAAGGACATTCTTGGAGTAAATGCAGATATCCAGATCTTGAGCCATCAGAGCGGCGGGTTCCCTGTTTCTAATTAAGTTATAGGCCGATGACGCAGTGAACACCCATTAGACGAAGGGGTCCAGATACTTCTATCTTCTTCTTCATTAAGTTGCACACCCTCAAAGATGTCACCAGGAAGAACCTCCCGAAGTGGATGAGATGAGCTGTTCACAACCTCCATCAATGGGATTTCATTTTTCTACATGTGTAGGAGCTAGATCTGACAGAGGAAAGTCACCCCTCCAGCAGTCATGCAGAACGTTGATTTTATCTCCCTTACCATGGATCCATTTTGTGTTCTTCTGGATAATAAGATTAGCTATCATCAATGTCCTCTTCAGAATACCCGGGATGTTGTTGTAGCTGCTCGTAGCATATCGCCGTCTAGCATAGTTTGCCCAGAAAGAAGTTCCATGTCAAATGTTCCATAGCTGTTTGATAACCAGACATTTGGACATTACTCAAGCTTCGAATGCCCAGGCCCCTTCAGCTTTCGGGCGTTGCATTGAGTTCCATGCAACCCAGTGGCATTTATGAGTTGCTTCAGTTCCATTCCAGTAGAAAGCAGCAACAGTCCTCTCAAGAAGGGATAAAACTGCTTTGGGGAGAACAGAGGCAGCTGCTGATAGAGTTAATTAATGTATTCTCCCACTTTCTTTGCTCTGCTCTAGTTCAACTCTCCTGCTGTTCCAGAAAAATCCATCTTGTACGAGGAGTTAAAGCCGGATCGTCCTCAAGTCAAGCTTCATCTTCGTCATCTGATCGTCATCAACGTGAAGCTTGAAGTTCTTCTCGACGACAACATCGAGGAGTTCATCTTTGGATTTGATCTTCAACTCTGAACTCTTCTTTCTTTCTACTTTTCATTACTCTGTGTGTGTGGTAGTGGTTTGAGCGTTCCTTGTGCTTGACCCTGATGATCAGTTTATCCCCATGTAATTTAAATAAATTACATAACTATTTTGGTGATTAACAAAACTATATAAAGTTTAATCTAACATATTTTCTATAAGTTTTGAGCATAGAAATGAATCAAGAAAAATCAAGCAAATTCTGTAAGTATCTCACCCTGAAGTATTTAGAGTTCAGTACACATAAAATTTCTCTAAGTACACATCGATTTCCATTATAGTCATAACGATTTTATTTCATAAGATTCTCTATGTGCTTTTTATCGATTTGGGCAATATAACGATTTATTCGATTTGCCTTCACAACGATTCGTTAAGTGATCACAACGATTTGCCCTCACAACGATTCGTTAAGTGATCGCAATGATTTACCCTCACAACAATTCGTTAAGTGATCGCAACGATTTGTTTCTCGCAATGATTCGTTAAGTAATCATAACGATTCCTTAAGTGAGAACAACGATTTGCTCTCACATAGATTTCTTAAGAGAAGCATACGATTTGTTTATAATGTCACAACGATTTGTACATCGATTTGTTCATAACATCACAACGATTTGTACATTGATTTGTTCATAATATCATAACGATTTGTACATCGATTTGTTCATAACATCATAACGACTTGTACATCGATTTGTTCATAACATCACAACGATTTGTACATGGACTTGTTGTAACATCATAACGACTTGTACATCGATTTGTTCATAACTTCACAATGATTTGTACATGAATTTGTTCATAACGTCATAACGATTTGTACATCGATTTGTTTAACTCATAACATTTGATTATTAATACATATACGATTTGTGTATGCATCTCTACACTTATGAATACACAACGATTCACTCTCATTTGCACAACGATTTCATAAGTCATATATATAACGATTTCATGGAGCACAACGATTCGATTTTCGAGCTAATTTTTAATACGTTGAAAAATTAAAGTCTTCACGTATATTTATGTCAGCTGTGCATTTATGAAGACTGAACGTATCACTGCATGAATGCAGATGATTCTTCCATTATCGTATCTTCTATGTAAACATCTTTTAGAACAACAAGATGACATTACTATTTTGATGAACATTCGTCTAAACATTGACTGACAACAAGAGACAGCTTAGCTGTCTATTGTTCAAGCTTTAAATATGTGCAGGTCTTTGACAGCATCCATAATACAACGTTGGACAAAATGGAAGCCAAAGAAGATTACAGAAGTTCATCTCTCTATTTGCGTGCATGAAAGGATAAAGGACTGTTGACAGGAAGCTTCCAAGTGTCAAGCAGTCTAACGTACACTTATGCATAGAGACAACGGGCACTTCAATGTTGGAATTTCAAAAGATGATATAGAAGAATGAAGTTCATGTAGGAGGAAGAAGGAGAACGATTAGAGAACAACAATTACAACGCCTTCATCTTCTACAAGCTTTCTTAGAGCTAAGCAAAAACTCCAATTAGTCTTAGCTCTTGCTATCTATGCTAAGTTCAGATCTGTGAGAGAGCCTTTTGTTATGTGAAGAGTCCTTGATTATAGATCCTTTTCTTCTCAGTCCTTGCTTCAGATCAAGCGGTGTTCTATAAGCTTGATCTAGGGCATCATCTCTTTGAACACATTCTCTTGTGTTTGTTCCCTTCGGTTGTGAAGGAAGACCTGGTGTGGTATCCAGAGTGTTGTTCCCTTCGGTTGTGAAGGAAGACCTGGTGTGGTATCTAGGGGGTGGTGTATTTCCCTTCAGATTGAAGGAAGACCAGCTGCGTTGGGTGTGTAGGGTCCATAAGGGCAGTACCCTTGGGTTAGTGAAGTCCTGAGATATTGCTCAGGGACTGGACGTAGGACTCCTAAGGAAAGGAGATCCGAACCAGGATAATTTTATGTGTTGTGCGATTGCTTTTGCGTGTTTATCTTTGTCTTCACTAACACTAACAATCTACGAAGTGTTGTTTTTGTGACTATTGTGTGAACAAGAATTGAGTATCAAATAATTTTAATATCCCATTCACCCCCCCTCTGGGCTAGCTAGCTGGGCAACAAACCCACGTGTGTGTGGCTATTTTGAGTGCGTGTTTGCCTCAGACACCGTGCGTGTGTGTTGTTGGGTTGAACTCGCTTCATAAGCAGTTTTCCGTATGTGTGTGTGGACGGTGGACGTGGATACACGAGTTGTGTACTCCGAACCACTTAAATCATCGTGTCCTGTGTATGCATGCTCTTACGTTAGATGTATATAGGCACGATTATTTGTTCACACACTTGGTAGATTGCTAATTTTGCAATCACATTCTGCCGCATGTCAAAGCTCGAATTTGATTCACATCTATTTAAGTTTTCATCAAGTTAGTGTTAACATCGAAAAGAGGTTAAATTGGTTTTAATAGGAAGTAATCTATTCAACCCCCCTTCTAGATTACTGCTTTAGGTGATTCCGCACACCTTTCAGAGTGGAGGCTGTTTGAGGATCTGTCCCAGGGAGTTATCTACACTTCGAGGCGTAGAGACCGTACAGTGATGACCAGCTTGTCAGTTCGTTTGTCAATGTACCGTCAGGTGTTGTAGGCACAGTAGGCAGACTCAGTGTTGGCAGATATTTTACAGATGCCAGATGTCGAGCTGGACGAGGATAGTAAGGTCAGGTTCAGAGGTAGATTGTATGTTCTGGTGATGCGCGCCAGGCACTATTGTTAGAGGCACACCGGTCGAGGTATACTATTCATCCTGTTCACCAAGATGTATCATAACCTGAGGAGGTTCTTCTGGTGGCCAGGGATGAAGAGGGGTGTGGGAGAGTTTGTCACTCAATGCCTTACCTGTCAGTAGGTGAAGGTTGAGCATCAGCGTCCTGGTGGTGAGCTGTAATCATTACCCATTCTCAAGTGGAAGTGGGACGACATCACCATAGTCTTTGTGGTTGGTTTGCCCCGTACTCCGCAGAGGCATGATGGTGTTTAGGTGATTGTGGATCGGTTGACCAAGTCAGCACATTTTCTTCCAATCAAGATGCCTTGGTCAGTGGATAGGCTTGCCAGACTGTACGTGGACCGAGTTGTTCTGTGCACGGAACCCCAGTTCGATTGTTTCTGATAGAGATCCGAGGTTCACTTCTGGGTTTTGGCACAATTTGCAAAGAGCTCTTGGTACAGAGTTGAGGCTGAGTTCAGTGTATCACCCGTAGTCAGATGGGTAGTCAGAGCGGACTATTCAGACTTTGGAGGATATGCTAAGAGTGTGTTGTTGGACTGGAGTGGCACTTGGGAGTCACACCTTCCGATGGTAGAGTTTGCATACAATAATAATTACCACTCGAGCATTGGAATGGCGCCATATGAGGCTTTGTATGGCCAGCCGTGTAGGACACCACTACACTGGTTCGAGGTCGGTGAGAGGCAGCTTTTGGGACCAGAGATGGTGCAGTAGTGTGCAGACAATGTAAGTGTAGTCAGGCAGAGGCTTCAGGCAGCACCGAGCAGGCAGAAGAGCTACGCAGATGTCCGCAAGAGGCCGTTGCAGTTCAGCGTAGGTGACCTTGTGTTCTTGCGGGTTTCGCTGACCAAAGGTGTTATGAGGTTTGGCAAGAAGGGAAAGCTTAGTCCGAGGTATATGGGCCTTTCCCTATGACAGAGAGGATCAGCGAGGTCACTTACAGGTTGAGTCTTCCGACAGAGTTGGTAGGCATGCACAGTGTTTTCCATGTTTCACAGCTTAGGAGGTACGTTGCAGACCCGTCGCACGTGTTGGACTACTCACAGTTTGAGGTAGCGCTAGACTTGTCAGTGCTAGAGTACCGGTCAGAGTTGTGGACTGCAGAGTGCAGCAGTTGCGCAGGAAGCAGATTTCGCTGGTCAAGGTTGTCTGGGAGAACCGTGTTGGTGGCGAGGCCACGTGGGAGCGCGAGAATGAGATGCGAGAGCAGTTCCCATATTTGTTTGATGACCAGTACGTTGTTTTCCCTTTTGTGTTGCTTCCTGTTGAAACTGAGTTTCTTTTAATTTCGAGGATGAAATTTCTTAAGGTGGGTGGGATGTAATACCCGACCCTATTGGGCCCTTGGCCCCATCCTCAAGGTCGCGACATGGTCGCGCCAGGGTAGCCCATCGCGACAGGTTTCGGGACGCGGCACACCTGGCCGTCACGACATAGTCGCGACGGGGGTGGGCGTCGCGTTCTTGTCGTGGCGTCTGGAGGCGTCGTGACTACTTTTTTGACCTACTTGACCGTTGTCTTGTCTGTCAGAACAACTTTGTCGGGTGTCAGGTGCGTACAACATTGACGCGACCTGTCCAGCCGTCGCATTCTGGTTTCCCGATCTTCGAGGTTTGGCCGCCTTTTGGGGTCGTGCTGGGGGTGGCCATCACGACATGGTTATTGTCGCGTCGGGCTGACCCGTCGTGTCTTGGGGCCCATCGGTTTAAAACTGAGGGCTGCGCCCCATTTCCCCTCTCACCCCTTTCCTTCCTCTTCTTCCCCCTTCTTCTTCCTCTCCGAGTTCTCCCTTCTCCGGTGGTTTCTCGGCGTGCTGAGGTGCTTGTGGTGGGAGGTGACGCCCCGTTCGTGCAGGTGGCTTGATCATGGAGCTTGGAGCGAGAAGGAGGTGGTCATTCCGACGTGAAGGCCCCAACGGGTCGGCTCTACACTTAGAGGTAGGGACCCATGACTCCTTTCGCCCTAGCATGCTCCCCTCCCCCTTGAGATTGTGTTTCCTTGTGGTTTGGGTTTTGGGAGTGTGAGAATCATGCTCACGTGAGTGAGGATTCCATCAAGCGTAGATTCATTCTAAATCCATGTTTTGTGGGGATTGAGGGTGGTTTGTATGGTTTAGGAGCTTTTGTATGGTTAGGAGCTTTCCTGCATGTTTAGCATGCTCCCCTCCCCATGTGGTTGTGAATGTACCGGATTTGGGGTGGTCACTGGGAGGATCGTCCCGGAACCCCCCCTCGGCTGAGAATGAGATCGCTATATAGGTCACGATGATGTCGCAACGGCAAGGTCACCGTGACATCATCGCGATGCTCTTGGGTGTGGGCCGCTGCGACAGTGTCACGATCGGTTTGGACGTCGCGACAAGGTCGCGACAGCCCGATGCGTCATGATTACAGCAGAGACAGGTAAGGTCTTACGAAGTTCCATTTTCTGTGGAGTCTTCGCTGTTTTCCGCTTCTTATTGTACCCATGGCACCCGTGCTAGTTTTCTAGTATGGTCCTACACTAGTCGTTCGTCTGATGCTCGGCACTTGAGGGCTTGTCCCGTGAGAGAGGATGTTACCGTTGCCTGGGACCCCCATCCTAGTGCGCCTTATAGGGAGCGTTCAGGGCGAAGAGCATACTCGAGTCACAGACTCTGGAGTTGAGGGGAAAATGGTGGTTAGGATAGTGGCGTTGAGTCATTTGCTGAGCTCTCTTGGTTGGTCTGGGACACTGAGGATGGCCGTAGTTCTACCCGGTGCAGACCAGCCAGTCCTTCTTCTCACTGCCTCACTCTTTGTGGCCTCGGAACCACCTAGAGAGGCCAGGCGTGGGACTGTAGTCCGGCCAAACTACGACATTTACTATTGTGTACTTTGTGCTCTTGCCCCCACTCTGACGAGAGTGGAGGTTTGGACCTGGGTCGAGGATAAGACGTCAGTGGACGAACCTGACCGATTGACTAGTGGTAGCATTTTCCGTAGCTAGTGTCTCTTGTCCAGGCGGGGTTCTCCCTGTCTGCATAGCTAGCCGTGTGGTGGTCACGACGTATAGGTTCTACAGAGTTTTCGACCGTGGTGTTCTCCGTATCGTTGCTAGTTAGTAGCTTTGCTTCCACACTTCCGTTCGTAGATAGAACATATAACTGCTGTCATTTAATTAAGTACATAGTTTTGACTACCTGTTAGAGCCTGTAGGAGATTGGTAGTCCCTACTGAGCTTTTGTTGTGAAGCTCATCCCTTCCTTTTCTAGGTGAGACTTCTCAGCAGCAGTAGGGCGCGCACCGGGCGGAGGAGACAGGGTGGTAGTCGTGGTCCCCATAGCTAGCAGTGGTTCCCCCCCTCTCAGTGTACATCACCCTAGGGGTATGCCCCTAAGGGACTTGTTCATCCCTTGTCTTTACTTGTACTAGTTGTGTGTATTGGGAGCGTACCTAGAGCGATACGCAACGGTCTTGTTCTTCTTTCTGCTTCTGTGTGTGTGCTTCTAGTTCAGAAGTGACGTTTATTTTCTTCACATATTCTGTTAGACTTATATTATAGCCCTTCTAGGTCTCCGCATCCATGGGCGACGACCGTGAAAATCGGGTCCTCGGCTTGAGCCGAGGGTCGGGTTCTCGGGGTCGTTACAAAATCCTTGTCGACAGACCCACTTAGAGGCATTGCTCTAAGGGGGAGCCCAACACTAGTAGAAGTATAAATGATCTATATGAATTGATTGTCAAGCAACAAGATATGATAAGCATCATTCAGATGTAGTTAATCAGATAGATGTAAAGGTAGATATGATAATTGATAAGATGACACAAATGAATGATATGTTTTTTCCAGTTCATTTGTACTTTGAATAAGGGAAACACTACTATGCAACCTAGTGTAGTGCCACTAGTAGTTCTAGAAGAAGAATAAGAAGAATTTGTATAGACAACACCTATAGATTAGGAACCAATAAGAACAGAAGCACCAGCCATAGTACCAATAGAAGCACCAATAGGCACACCAGCAGCAACACCACTAGCAGCAATAGTAGTAGACAAAACTATAGAAGAGACAGCTACAGAAAAGGCCAGCATGGAGGTGACCCAAGAATAAAAGAAGGAAGACTCACCCTAGGTAACTCTAACCAAAGTGTTCCAGCATAAGACTAAAAGAAGAGTGGTGAATTCTAAGTCTAAGGTATCTTCCTCAGATCCAAAACCTTCTTCCCCAACACCTATTCCATCAACCTCCAGAGCCTCACCTCCTCTTCTTCTACTACTACCTTCACCTGAATCTTCATCCTTCGTACCTAAAAAAAAACAACTAGAAGCTAGCCTCTCCCACCTAAGCCAAAACAACCAAAACCCAATTTATCCACAGCTAAGCAGAACAACCAAGTCTCAGCTTACATCTACAAACCCAGAGCCAACACCTGAAACGTTTTCCTCCAACATCCATGGCAAATAACCTGTTCATACTACCCAATCTGATAGTGTAGTGACTCTGAATATTTATGTCCGAAGAGGATCCATATCCAGACCCGTCTCCCACGAACAGATCGAAGTCTCGCAAGGAATATCTCACACACGTGTCTAGTAATAATATAAAAGACGACCACACTGTATAAAGATACATGATAAAGTACATGATCTCATACACATTCATAAAATTACATTGTCTCATTATATTATTACATGTCTAAAAGAAAAGTACAAGAGCTTGGAGCATACCCCGAGGTGTACAGCCAAAGCTCACACAACTACTGGTGGTACAAGTCTACCTCCACAAAACCACGTTCACTAACACTTGAAAGGGGGGTGTAAGGGTGTGAGTCTCACAAAGTCACAGACTCAGTAGGAAAACTCCTAAAAAAACCCACAAATATAATCCACGTGTAACAAAAGGAAGCACCAAATAACACAAATCTACTTGTCAGCTCACATATAACAATTTAAAAGAAGCACACCGAAAGCTAGAACCTAAGCATGCTTTCTAAGCAACCCAAATAAACATTGTACTATCCACAGCTAAATGGCTAACTACTCATGATAACTATAATCAATAGATATAACAATATATTCACTATAAACCATTATCTAAGAGCTACTTGAGCTAGACAAGCATTGAAAATAAACCACCGACAGAACAGTATAGCACACACTAGATCATCGAAACAACCGAGCAGTACTAAGCCAACTGTACCACACTCACTATGGAGTAAACCAACAAACAAAGATGGAAGGAGTGATGCTACCACACGGGTTACAACTACTGGTTCATGACGCTAATATCCGACCCAGACAAACCAACACAGGAAACATCTCTCAATCTCATTGCCATGGACAAAAATGTTGGATCGATATGGCACTATAGATGTCCTAGAGGGGGGTGAATAGGACTTATTGAGCTATTAAAATTAATCTGAAAATAGATGACACTAAATAAAATTGTTAGTATTTAGTGTAGTGTGGGTGAAACAAGTAAGAACTTGGCGGAAATAATCACACAACTGCACAAGAGATTTTATCCTGGTTCGGCCCTTCCCACATGGAAGTCCTACATCCAGTCCCCAAGTAACCTCTTGGGATTTCACTAAACTACTATGAACACTTGGCCTTCTCTCAACCTGAGACGTATTACAAACCCACTTGCACCCAAGCAAGTCTTCCCTTTACCAAGGGGTACAAAGACTACCTACACAAGTAGGTCTTCCCTCATAAGAGGGGCACTGCAGGAAATAAACCTTCTGTGGGCTGTCTAACATAGAAATAAAAAACACTAGTTGTCTGCTCAGAAGAATGAGCAAACACAGTGAATCAGAAAGAGATACAAAAGGAAATTGGAGCTCTAACTCTTTCTAAATCTAAGTGGGTGGACTGTGAAAGGATCTATAGTTACAAACTGCCACCCAACAAGAAAAGACTTCTAAGGAACTAGAGAGCTGGGAAGTCGAAGAGTAGAAACAACATCTCTCTTTCTTCTTTTCAATAGAAGGCTTGTGGTGACTCTTGCGATTTCTAAATGGAGTTCAATGTCACTGGTTGGTTTGTTCGTCAGTGGGGGTCTTGTGTCTTGTTCAAACTTTAGCTTCTATATATGAGCTTCAAATATCTTCCTATTTGAAACTGATCGTTGGAAGCTAGCCGTTGAAAGATATCCATTTGAAATGAGACTATGAGCTTTCTAGGTTGTCCATTAGATCTTCAGCTCTTTAGAGTTCCAACGTCTTCAGGCTATGTAGGTAGCTTTATGGCTTGATAGACAACTTCATTAATGTTCTATAAACTCCATGCTCAAGACTGAAAGTTAAGCATGCTTCATAAATGCTCTGCAAGCCTAGAAGGACTAGACAGACAAAGATATCTCCATACTTCGGAGGTAGGTGAGATAAAAATATATAACGCATGAAGGAGTTCAGACAGATAGTTGTTCAGAACATTTAAAGATAGATAGACACTTGTAGGGGAATACAAGGACTTTCCTGAAAGTCATGGAGTTTGAAGGTGGTAGGTGAGCTCTAACAGATAGCCCATGCTGCTTATACCTACCATCACATTTGACTTCATAGCAATTGTCAAATGAAAAGAACTGAACTTCTGCAGCAAGCAAGAGATACATTGTATATTATTTCAGATCTTAACAAAGATATTTTATATGGTCATTTTGAATATAATTTTCCTACCTAACATAATATTTAAAGATGACAGCAAAAAGAACATTCTTCTATAATACTTATAAGTGATTCATTGTGTAAAGGATCCCATAGAAATAATGAAAGCCAATGAAGTAAAGAAGATTAAGATTTCATGGATTCTGTGGAATGATAGATTAACACACGTATTATTTAAGTGCAAGTAACCAGAAAGTTGATATAGGATACTTTGGACTTTTAAAGGAGTCAGAGTCAAGGATAAGATACATATAGAACTTCGACTATATAGAAGTCGCAGTGAGACATGATCACAAACTTCGATTTTTGAGAGTTGGGGTGATAAGAGTTCAGCAATCGATGTCATACTTCGACTTTTACAAGTCAGGGTGCAGAGCAAACAAGCAATAGACTTTGACTTATAAAGAGTCGAAGTGAGGTACTTCAACTGTATGGAAGTCACAGTGAGATATTAGACTTGACTTCTGGAAGTCAAAGTAAAAAGTGTAGGATCGAAAATAGGATGGACCAGATCTAGAGGGGGGGGGGGGGGTTGAATAGATCAAGACCAAATACTGTGGAAGCTTAGCCAATTTTAAATGATGCTTTAAATCAGAGACAAATTAGAAATGCAATTCACAGATCTGATGTGTGATTGTGTGATTTGAGTGATTAGAGTGTGTGATCAAGTCAATCAATAGTGTAAGCGAAAATCCTATGCATACATCTAGCGCAAAGTGAAATCAAATCACAGATCAAACCACTGCACAGAAGATTTTAGGTGGTTCGGAAATCACACCAGTGATTCCTACATCTACCCCTCACACAGTGAGGCTCCACTACTCACTTGAGTACACCACACACTGGAGCTTGACAACTCCAACACACTGAGTTCAACAACTCACACACAACCTCTAGAGCACAACCACTCTAGAAACCTGAGCACACAGGCTCAACCACACACTGAGTGTACCACTCAACACAACTGAGCACAAAGGCTCACAAACAACCGGCTAGATCAAAAACAAGAAGATCCAGATCCTCTAGCAATGATCTGATCTATAAAGAGTTCATTCAAAGAGACTGGTGCAACAATTCTATGCACAATCTCAAGAATGACTCAAAGAACAATGGAGAGTTGATACAATTAAGTAGAGAACATTTTCTTCAGAAGAACTCCCTTGCAGAAGGCTGAATTGAGAAGATCCTTGATTGCTTGAAGTCCTGGGCGATGCTCTGCAACTGGTGCCTCTGGATTTTCCTTGAATTCTCCGCAATTGCTTGCTTCTACTTGATCCGCTCGTTGGGAAGTGATCTCACCTCTTCATCAGAGATCAATCTTCACCTTCTTGTGCTTTGCGAGGATGGAGATGGGTCACAGCAGCACCATGGAGAGCAGGACGGGAGAGACCTCTGTCTTGCCTCCGAAAAGGCTTTTCTAGAAGGCTCTTGAGGTGTTTACTTTTGGGGGGCGATTAGATAGATATATTATACCCAACATGGCCAAAAGAACCCTTGGGGTACGTGGGCACATGATCCAAGGTCGATCCAATTGATCCCTAGAAGGCCACGTGTCTAGGTGTAACTTAAGATGAAAAATCAGCTGGAGTGTGTCGACACAGTCATTGGGTGTATCGACACATGTCCCAATTCCACAAAAGGACATTCTGGGAGATGGCTCTAGTGTCGACACACACTGGCTGTGTCGACACAGTGTCCCAGTCTGGCAAACAGGTCTTCTGGAGACTGGGTCTAGTGTCGACACTGCCTGGGACTATGTCGACACAGTGACCCTGTCTTCATGAATTTGCTTCAGGGATTGATGCCAAGTGTCGACACCATCATGGGTGTGTCGAGACTACCATGACAAGAAATATGTCCCTGAAAATTAAACACATAAATCATTAGTACAATGTATTATCATGAATGTATGTGATATAATGTGTTTGGAAACATGCCTTTGAGCATTGTTATTACATGTGTAATGTATTTAACATGTTCCATCATTATGCATTAAAATCACAACATGTCATCATCAAAATCATGAGGGGAAATATATTAAAGTCACACTCAACCCAACAATCTCCCCCATTTTGATGATGGCAACATTAAGTCAACATGAAAGTTGAATTTAAAGAATTGTGATTTTAAGCCATTCATTCACGTAGTATCCAAGCACATACACATGAATGACAATGAACACATGTTTCAACATTTTCATTCACATTCATCAAAGGCCATTGAGCACATTTAGCAACATTTGACAATTTTCACACTCAAGAGACACAATGTTACTAATAACCATGACTTTTCATAAATGGCCAAAAACCATACAAAGTTTGATATTTACAAACATTCATCCATTCATAGACAATCATTCATTGACATTCATAAAAGGTATTCCTTCTCATTCAACAAAGATATTCATTACAAAGATATTCCTTCTCCCCCTTTGACATCATCAAAGATAAGATTTATCAAGAGGATGGAGGTGGAGGAGGAATAGAAGAAGGAGAGACTCTATGGTCTTCAATCTTGACTCCATTACAGCAAGGTTGGATCTCAACTGAGTTTGCATTGTAGAAAGTCTTGTGTGCAGCAATTCTTCCAACCTTTGACTGTTGTCATACATGTTTGACTGAATGCAGACAGATCAGCTGAAATGGGCTGAGAACCTGAAGAGGAGCTGGCAAATCCACCATGCTGTTGATACTTCTGAGCTCACTCTTGAGGGCAAACATCTCATGATCTATATGAGATGACAAATTCTTCATGCCTTCCATATCATCAACCATGTGTGCAAATGAGAGTTTGGTCTTCGAAATTTGAGTCACTGCCTCTTGACTGTTGAACAAATTCTTCTGTGAATTGGCTAAAATTCCTTCAAGGACCTTTTCAAGCTTGTCCTGATGCTCCTTTAGTTGAAGAGATGCATCACCCAAAGTACCAATTAGCCTGTTGAACCTTTGGGTGGCATGATCAGCTGCTTCCTTCTGCTTGATGAATTGACCATTCACTGAATTCTCCAACCTTTGAATTATGAGCTCAAAGTTCTCTGACATCTGATAGATGGAGGAGGTGATGATGGTGTCAAATTTGTCATTCAAGAAGGAGTATAGCTCTGGTGGAACAGAAGGTCCACCAGTGGAAGTAGAGGCTTGGGATTGGGGAATGAAAGTTGGAATTTCCACTTCAGGGATAAGTGGTGAAGGGGCATGAAATGGAGGTGTGTGAGGGACATCCTGAGAGATGGGTGCTCCAATCTCATTGGGAGGCTGTTCCTCTTGATCATGTTGAGGAGATTGAGCAACTTCAGGAGGAGTTCTACAACCTCAGGGGCAATAGGGGCTCAACAACAACAGGACCTCTTCTCACTTGATCCCCTTCAATTCTAAATCCCATGAACTTTTGTAAATGCTTCAAAAATAAATGTTGGACTTTGGGATTGATTGGGCTTGCTCATTTTCAAAAGACACGCCAAAGTGTTGAAAAACTGATGTAAGATGAGCAGCATAAGGTAGAGATCTGTGTAGATCTTTCCTTGTGGTTTTTGACATAATCTGATACATGATGACATGCAAATGATCTTATCTCTTTCTTCATGCAGTATATGATGAACCTTTGAATGTTAGTTAACTATCCCTTCCACCACCTTGAGGAGTGATTATAGTGGTGAGAATGTGGTGGATCAGTCGCAAGACAGGTGGGAATGTGTTGGTGTTAAACCTAGTGACATATGTTTGCTTTGAATCTGACTCATAAGTAGGGAGTCCAGTAAGCAGTGAGTATGCTTCATGCAGGTCAAACTCAAAATCATGATAGTCAGCACCTTCATCAGGAACTTTAAACAAGGTGCAGCCACTTCAGTAGACAAGTCAATCAAAACACCCTTGACTTCTGACTGGTAGCCTTAGGTGTGCACTCTAAGTTTAGATAGAACTCTTGAACTAGTCTTGGATAGATAGTTCTGAACTTAGATATAAAGGGCAACCATGATTGAAAATTGAAGAACTGAAACACTTCTGGGAAGGCAGTGGCTAGGTCAGCATCCACTAGGTCAACAGCCCTACGCTTGAGGATGGACTTCCCTTCACTAGCCAATTTGGAAGGGGTAGCCTCAGAGGGTGAGAGGATCCAGAGGAGGAGGAGGAGGATTCTTTAGAGGGTTCTGGAGAAGTGGACAAGATCTTCCTCCGAGGATGGCTAGACTTCCTCTGAGATGATCGACGGCTGGAGGAGGGCATCTTACCTCTTTTGGATGGTGTAGGAGATGGAGAAGAAACACCTGGCTGCTCTGCAGGGTCATGGCGGGTTTGCTTCTTCGCTCAGTGGGAGGCACTTCAACAGCAGTACTCAGGCAGTTGCGCCTGAGCCTGGTGCCTGACGAGGGGTGCTGACGAGGGTGGTTGGGAGGCATCGTCCAAGCAAGAGATGAGACAGAGATGGCGGAGATGATGAGAGGAGAATGGAGATAGAGATGGCGGGAAGAGGGAAGCAAGGAAGAATTTCCTGCCGTTTGGAGAGCAAATGGCGGCTATGGGTCGACCTGAGGAAGAAAAGGGGCTTTGGGTAAGATAACCAGGGTACAGGTATCTCTAAATTGGCGCCCATGAGAAAGACCCGCCTGGAACCGCCATGTGTCGACACAAGAGTGAACTGTGTCGACCTGGGCTTAGAATGTGTCGACACATAAGGAAGACTGTGTCAACCTGGCCTGAAGAAATATGAAGATAAGAGCATGAGGAAATTTGTAAATTATGGGAAATCTTTAAAATGATGAAATATGGATGGAAGCAACTGGACAAGGATTTTTAAGAGGCAAAAGAATTCATTTGTCATATTCTACAAAAATTCAACAATAACTCAAGTTTTGCATAACAACCTACAAGATATATCATTAAGTGACTTGAGCCATTAAAATGATAGTTTGAGTGATATAGGACATCCAACAGCCATGACAAACTACCATATTCTCCAAATCCAAAGAAATAAAAATGTCTTTTAGATTGAAATCAATTGTGATGAAGTTAAACAACTTTAAGCAAACTGATGGAAGACAAAAATGTTTATTTTAAGCAATTCTCCTTGGACACACATTTTTTTTTAATCAAACTATCAAATGTAGTAAATCTTGTTCACTCAAGAAACTAATGTTTTTACACACCATAGTCCCTGGTACTAAAGATTTGCTCATTATCAGTTTCAAGGGGCAAATGACAACCTTTTGACATGAAAATATACGTTTATCAGACGCCAATATTTCTAGTTACTCAGTCATCATCAAAATATATAGAGCATCTTTTGTTTTTATTTGATTTGTTGAACCCCTTTGAACAGAGATAGCAATAAATACCTCATGACATACATGGCACTTCATTCATTGTGAAGGTTTGTAGTTTCTCAGCATTTGTGCCATTGCTCTGTTGAGTAATAGATGTAAGGAGAATTTTATAAAATTGAGATCATTTATATCTCACATCAGTTGCAAAAGAGGTGTTTAAGTCAAAGCACACATTATCCTTCAGTCTTTGAAAGAAATTTAAATTTCTGTAGTGTTGAAGAGTATAGTTGAGAGTTGACTGTAAAAATGTAGTAGATCAATCAAAAAGTCATTTTGAGGTTCTAGACAAACTTAATGAGCACATCATGAGTGGAAGTTGATATAACTCAAGAGGAATCTTGAATTTTGTAAAAGATGAGTATTGAATTCATTAGCTCCCCTGAAATGATGATTCCAAAAATTTTCATCAGGACAAAGATATGCAAGAATGGGAAAAATGAAATGTTTCTTTTTGAAGAACAAAAACTCCCCCTCAACAATTGCATATTTAATTCTTGATACTTGGCGGAGACACATACTCTCGCATAGTGAAAGTGTCCAGACAAGCAGAACTTGTCTTCTTCAAATCACCATTTGATATACAAGGATTTCAACACAATGTGAGTTGAAGAATTTATTGACAAAAAGAAATGGAAGTTGATTTGTGAGAGATGTGAACAGCATGAATCAAGGAAGCAATGGAGAATGATTGGAACAGTGACTCCTCCAGAAACATGCCTAAACACTCAACCCAATGAGAGATATCAAGAAGATGGACATTTGCATACACTAAGCTCTCTCCTCAAGGATGAAAATCCTGTCAGGAAGAGGTTTAGTGAAGATGTCAGCAATTTGTTTTTCAGTTTCAATAAAGAGGAGTTCAAAAGATTTCTTTGCTACCTCATCTCTCAAGAAATGATGCCTAATTTCAATATGTTTTGTTCTAGAATGCTGAATTGGGTTTTTAGACAGATTTATTGCACTTGTGTTATCACAAAGAATGGGAACACAACCTAATTCTTAGTTATAATCAAGAAGCTGATGTTTCACCCAAAGAATTTGAGTGCCACATCGACCAGCTGCAACATACTCACCTCTGCAGTTGATAGAGCAACTGAGTGTGCTTTTTGGAAGCCCAAGAGATTAGGCATCCACCTAAGTACAAACACAAGCCACTTGTGCTTTTTCTATCAAGTTTACACCCAGCATAATTAGCATCACAATAGGCAATCAAATCTAATTTACAACCAGCAGGATACCAAATACCAAGATCACATGTTCCAACAAGATATTTAAAGATTCTTTTAACAGCTAACATGTGACTTTCTTTAGGATTTGCTTGAAATTTAGCACACAAGCATACACTGAATTGTATATCAGGTCTAGAAGTGGTGAGATAGAGTAGAGATCCAATCATACCTCTGTATGTCTTTGGGTCTATGACTTACCAAGTGAATCTTCTTCTAGTTTCACATTAATTGCAATGGGTGTGCTTGAGTGCTTGAGGTTTTGGAAGTCAAACCTTTTCAGAAGTTTCTTGACATACTTGGTTTGATTATGAAGATTCCCTCACTGGTTTGGTTAACCTGCAATCCCAAGAAAAATTGTAAGTCTCCCATCAAGCTCATTTCAAATTCAGTTTTCATTTGATTTAAAATTCAGTGCACAGGCTTTTATTTGTGGATCCAAAAATTATGTCATCAACATAAATTTGGACTGCAATTATTTGTTTATTTACAGTTTTTGTGAACAATGTTTGATCAACATTACCTCTGGAGTATCCTTTTTCAAGCAGAAAAGAGCTCAAACGGTATACCAAGCTCTTGGAGCTTGCTTAAGACCATAAAGAGCCTTATGAAGCTTAAAAACATGATCAGGATGTTTTTCATTTTCAAAGCATGGAGGTTGTTCAACAAAAATATTTTCTTTTATGTATCCATTCAAAAATGCACTTTTGACATCCATTTGATAAACTTTAAACTTCAATGAGGATGCAAAAGCAAGAAATATTCTTACAGCTTCTAGTCTAGCTACAGGGGCATATGACTCTTCAAAATCAATTCCAAATTCTTGATTGTACCCTTTGGCAACTAGTCTAGCTTTATTCCTTATTACTTGACCATTTTCATTCAATTTATTTCTAAATACCCATCTAGTGCCAATGACTGATTGGTCACTAGGTCTAGGTACTAATTCCCACACTTGATTTCTTTCAAATTGATGAAGTTCATCATGCATTGCATTTATCCAGCCTGAACTCATTAGAGCTTCATCAATTGATTTGGGTTCAGTTTGGGAAATTAGTGCTAGTGGGTCTTCATGAATGGCATTCAAGAATGATGATCATGTTCTAACCCTATCATGCACATTGCCAACAACATTTTCTATTGGGTGATCTCTCAAAAATCTGTGTTCAGGAATTACCTGTTGAGGTGCATTTAAATTTGGAACAACATTACCTGATCCACTTGGAGTAGGTGAGTGATTGTTCAAATTTTCACCAAGGTCTTCATTCTCCTCAATAGTTGGTGAAGAATCAACAATGAAGTCAACCTCTTCATTATCTGGACAGTCCCTGCAAGATTTAGAATAGTGAGTTGAAAATGAATTTTCATCAAAAACTGCATGTGGAGATTCTTCAACAGTTTTATTTTTGAGAGAGTAGACTCTAGAAGCTCTTGAAATTTCAGAATAGCCAAGAAAAATGGCTTCATGACTTTTAGCATCGAATTTATCAAGGTTTTCTTTATTGTTGTTATGCACAAAACATTTACACCCAAAGACTTTGAAATAAGACAAGGTTGGCTTTTTGTTTTTCAACAATTCATAAGGGGTTTTTCTGATTTTTGGTCTGACCAATGCTCTATTGAGAATATGATTTGCTGTATTTACAGCTTCAGCCCAGAAGGATTTGGGCAATTTGCTTTCCAAGAGGGATCTTGCCATTTCCACAAGTGTTCTATTCTTTCTTTCCACACCCCCATTTTGTTCTGGAGTTCTTGGTGAAGAAAACTTGTGAAATATGTGAAGTTTAGCACATAAATCAGAAAAATATTTGTTTTCAAATTCACCCCCATGATCATCAAAATATTTTTGATTTTTAAGGAAAACTAGTTAAGGCAGTGGTACAGAAATTTCTGAATTCAAGGCAAGCATCACTTTTGTGGGATAAAAAGAAAAACCATGTAAATCTAGTAAAATCATCAATAATGACGAAACCATATCTTTTGCCACTAAGACTTAGAATTCTTGTTGGGCCAAAGAGGTCCATATGAAGCAATTCTAGTGGTTTAGATGTGAGTACATCATGAAGGTTTTAAAAGATTTTCATGTTTGTTTTCCTTGGGCACAAATCCCACAAAGTTGATTCTCTACATTTGAAAAAGATTCAGGAAGACCTTTGACCAAGTTTAGCCTTAACATTTATTTATTGTTCTGAAACTTGCATGACCAAGTTTTTTGTGCCAAGTCCATGCAATTTCATTTTTATTTGCAACAAGACAAATGTTTTCAAAAAAGTTTTTATCAAGGTTGATCATGTAAACATTGTTTTCTCTTTTTCCAAAGAATTTTATTTCATCAGTTGAAGAGTCAATTATTCTGCAAAAATCTAATTCAAACACAACTTTGTGACCTTTGTCACATAGTTGGCTAATGCTCAGCAATTATAATTCAAACCATCAATTAATAAAACATTTTCAATTGAGTTTGAGGAAGATTGACCAACCTTTCCAGATCCAATGATTTTTCCTTTATTTTTACCTCCAATGTCACAGAACCTCCCTCCTTTTCGATCAGGAATGAAAATTTTACTTTATCTCCTGTCATGTGTCGTGAACACCCACTATCAAGAAACCACACATTTGAGTTGGATGCACGACCTTCCTGCAAAATCAATCAGTGAAGAGAAGATTTTGGTACCCAAACATTGTTGGGACCATCAGATTGTTTGAACATTGACAACAAATCTTTTCTAATCCAAATCTGATTTGTTTTTTGCTTTTGTTTTGTTTCAGTGGTGTTTTTTTTGCCTTTTTCAATTTA
This sequence comes from Colocasia esculenta, assembly GCA_014218235.1. NCBI lineage: Eukaryota > Viridiplantae > Streptophyta > Magnoliopsida > Alismatales > Araceae > Colocasia > Colocasia esculenta. The sequence continues at coordinate 6,324,920 of CM024756.1, forward strand.
TCCTTTCCTTTTGGAATAAAAACACCAGTGTTCTTTTCTCATTAGGATGGGAGTTATGCATTTGGACATGATTGTTCATTTGTGGAGGTCCAAACCAAGGATTTTGTTGGTACATACAAAGTTTGGATAAGAAATTGAGAGTGGTACCAAAAAGGATTGTGATACCATTGATTCCAAGAATTAATCAATCAACTTGATGTGTTGTCTTGGAAGTCCAAGGTTTATCATGAATGTTTTCTTTTTTATGTTTTTCTTATTTTTCAAGTTTTTATTTGATTTTTTGGTTGACTGGTTGGTGGTTTTTGAGGTTGTGCAGGTCGACCTGTCTTTTACTGGTGTCGACTCAACAGTCACAGATTTCATCTTTTTGTTGACTGGTGTCGACCTGTCAGGTGAGTGTGTCGACCTGTTTGGTTTCTTTTTGTTCTGGTTTTTCAAAGTTTTTTGTGTGTTGCTTGACACTTGCTTTTTTTGTTGTAGTCAGGCTAGGACTTTTAACAAATTTTATTAAGGGTGTTTTTTCCCTCATTTCACCAGATTTGTCTTTCTTGGATTTTTGTGTGGTAAATCCTAGTCCATGTGTTACAGATTTCATTCTTGTTCCTAACAAGGCATCAGTTGTCTTTTCTTTTGTGGTGATGTTTCAATGACTTGTTCTTTTTCTTTCAACTGGATTTTCTAAAGTTTTGATTTCATCAACATCTTGTTGTTTTTCTTTTTGTTGCAATTCCAATTTTTCAGACATTTTTTAAAGTCATTACTGGCCTTTTGGGATGCAAGTTTGAGCTCATCAATTTCATTTAGAAGACTTTCCTTTTCTTCATTAAGCTCAGCTACTTCATTTTCCAATTCAGAAATTCTTTTGTTTGTGGATTGGTTATGCAATATTTTTCTATTTTCTTCTTTAGATGCTTGTTTTCTTTTCTTGTTTCAGAATAGTTTCTCAACTAGTTCAGCATAAGCATCTTGCCAATCATCAATTGTATAATCCTCAAAAGATGTACTTACCTTTCCATCAGAACTGTTTGCCATAAAGCAAATTTCCTCACTTTCAGAGCTTGAGGACTTCTCTTCTTCATTCTCACTTGGATCTTCATCTGACCAAGTGGCAACCATTGCTTTAGGCTTCTTGAATTTGTTGATCTTCTTGTATTTTTCCTTCTTGTTCTCAGGACATTCTCCTTTATGTGTCCTGGTTTGTTGCACCTACAACAAATAACAACTTCATCAGTTTTTTTATTTCTATTTAATTGGCATTTGAAAAGGAAGTATTTCTTTTTCCCAGATGAGAATTTCTTTTTCCCATGAATTTTCCTTTTCTAATTTTAGAAATTTTCAGAATTGTCTAGTCATGAAGGCAAGCTCATCCTCATTGGACTCAGACTCATCAAAACTTGTTTTCTCTTGATTTTTATCCTTGTTACTTGATGAAGCTTTAAGTGCCACTGGTTTGGTCTTGATTATGTGCTCTTCATTTCTTTTCAAGTTTATTTCATAAGTCATTAAGGATCCTATGAGTTCATCCAAAGAGATTTTGATAAATCTTTAGAATCTTCAATAACTGTGGCCTTAGTGTGCCAAATAGATGAAGAGAGCGCAAGATTTGTCTTACCAAATCAGCATCAGTGTAGTCCTTACCAAGAGCCTTCAGTCCATTTACAATAATCATGAACCTAGCAAACATTTCAGAAATTGATTCATCAGATTTCATCATGATAATTCATATTCAGAAACAAGAATATTTGCTTTGGTTTCTTTAACTTGGGATGTTCCCTCATAAAGTAACTCAAGCTTATCCCACATCTCCTTAGCAGATTTGCACATAGAGATTCTTGAGTACTCTTTTGGGTGGACTGCACATTGAAACAAGTTCATGGCACTGTAGTTTAGGGTGGCCCTCCTAATTTGTTCCTTGTCTAGGTTTCCTCTTCTCCCTGGTTCTCATAAGGACCTACCTCACTACCTTCCAAATCTCATAGTTCTGGGCTCTAAGGAAGACTTGCATGCGATTCTTCCAATAGGAATAGTCAGTCCCATTGAAGAAGGGTGGCCTATTGATGGAATGGCCTTCAACATAAAACCTCGAGAATCCATTGATCAAACTGAAGTATAGTGAAAGAAACACTTAGCAAACAAGCAAGTGAAACACACAGAACAAACAGAAACACTCACTCAGATATAACCCGCTCTGATACCAATTGTAGGATCGAAAATAGGATGGACCAGATCTAGAAGGGGGGGGGGGGGGTTGAATAGATCTAGACCAAATACTGCGAAGCTTAGCCAATTTAAAAGATGCTTTAAATCAAGGCAAATTAGAAATGCAATTCAAAGATCTAATGTGTGATTGTGTGATTTGAGTGATTAGAGTGTGTGATCAAGTCAATCAGTAGTGTAAGCGAAAATCCTATGCATACATCTAGCGCAAAGTGAAATCAAATCATAGATCAAACCACTGCACAGAAGATTTTTAGGTCGTTCGGAAATCACACCAGTGATTCCTACATCCACCCCTCACATAGTGAGGCTCCACTACTCAACTTGAGTAACACAACACGGAGCTTGACAACTCCAACACACGTGAGTTCAACAACTCCACACAACCTCTAGAGCACAACCACTCTAGAAACCTGAGCACACAGGCTCAACCACAACTGAGTGTACCACTCAACACAACTGAGCACAAAGGCTCAAAAACAACCGGCTAGATCAAAAACAACAAGATCCAGATCCTCTAACAATGATCTGATCTATAAAGAGTTCATTCAAAGAGACTGGTGCAACAATTCTATGCACAATCTCAAGAATGACTCAGAAGAACAATGGAGAGTTGATACAATAAGTAGAGAACATGTTCTTCAGAAGAACTCCCTTGCAGAAGGCTGAATTGAGAAGATCCTTGATAGCTTGAAGTCCCTGGGCGATGCTCTGCAACGGTGCCTCTGGATCTTCCTTGAATTCTCCTCATTGCTTGCTTCTACTTGATCCGCTCCCTTGGGAAGTGATCTCACCTCTTCATCAGAGATCAATCATCACTTCTTGTGCTTTGCGAGGATGGAGATGGGTCACAGCAGCACCATGGAGAGCAAGAACGGGAGAGACCTCTGTCTTGCCACCAAAAAGGCTTTTCTGGAAGGCTTTTGAGGTGTTCTACTTTTGGGGGCCGATTAGATAGGTATTTATACCCCAACATGGCCAAAGACCCTTGGGGTACGTGGGCACATGATCCAAGGTCGATCCAATTGATCCCTAGAAGGCTACGTGTCCAGGTTTAACTTAAGATGAAAAATCAGCTGGAGTGTGTCGACACAGTCATTGGGTGTGTCGACACACTGTCCCAATTCCACAAAAGGATGTTCTGGGAGATGGCTCTAGTGTCGACACACTCACTGCTGTGTCGACACACTGTCCCAGTCTGGCAAATAGGTCTTCTGGAGACTGGGTCTAGTGTCGACATTGCTGGACTGTGTCGACACAATGAACCCTGTCTTCAGGGATTGATGCCCAGTGTCGACACCATCAGTGGGTGTGTCGACACTACCATGATAAGAAATATATGTCCCTGAAAATTAAACACATAAATCATTAGTACAATGTATTATCATGAATGTATGTGATATAATGTGTTGGAAACATGCCTTTTGAGCATTGTTATTACATGTGTAATGTTTTAACATGTTCCATTCATTATGCATTAAAATCATAACATGTCATCATCAAAATCATGAGGAGAAATATATTAAATTCACACTCAACCCAACAAAAAGGTTCGTCAATCGATATCAAACTTCGACTTTCAAGGAGTCAGAGTAAGGTCTGACTTCAACTGTTAAGGAGTCGGAGTAGGTTTAGCGGTAAGCAATTGATGTAAGGACTTCGCTTTTCGAGAGTCGGATTCAAGCTAGACTTCGACTTCTCCAAAGTCAGAGTACTATTTGTTTGTTTCAATTGATACAACACTTCGACTTTTCTAGAGTCGGAGTCCAAAGTTGGAGTTAGTATGGTATATACTATACGCTGTGGACTTAGAGAAATTTTATGTGATAGGGTTGATACTTACAGTATTGTACTGTCATATTTCTTTTTATACAAATAACTTGTGGTATATTCTAATAGTTTTGATTGTAGTAAAGTCTTGAAAGATTTTGTCATAGAAAAAACACAATGCTTAAAATGATTAACAAATTTTAATGGATAACTGCTCAACAAAAAGGTCCAACTACGGCTCCACCTCTACAAATACAGGAAACTATGGAGACCAACCAACACCACCTACAGACACAAGTTGTAGACACATGCTTGACACACTTCTAAGGATTGTGGGGCCCTTAGAGTGAGGCTGTGGCAACATGGGACTAGCTGGGGACCAGTACATCTACTGGTGTCCATCCCCAACCACGAGGGAGCTACAAGTGACCAAATAGAACAGCACTCACACACCACAAGTTTCTACCCCAACTCAGTCGTCTTTCCCTCAGCCGAACAAGCTACTCGACAAATGAGTAAGGGTGTCCAAGAAGATGACATAGACCTTTACGGTACACACAATATCGGGACAAACTCAGAGCAGAATGTGATTGGCTCATAGAAAACTTAAGGTACCGGACTAGAGAGGTATTTCGGAGTAAGTGTTAGATCACCAAACTTAGAAAACCACAACGATTTATAACAAATCACTATTGATTACTAGACCACACTTTCAAACCTTTCGTTCATAAACTGTAACAATCTTTAATCACTCATTATTGGTTAACCCATACCTTTAACTCATATATTCAAAATCTATAAGCCTTATACTCATAAACCATACTCCTCTTACTTACATAACATAACTAACGCCTAGTAGGACTTAAATCTCAAGATCAAGCATGCTTTAAATGATTAATGTATTAAAAGGGCAGAGTAACTAATGATAGAGCGAGAGAGTCAAGTAATGTAAGAGATAGCATGTAGCAACCCGAAAAATTTAATACTTAAAAATTTGAAATAATAATTTCTTTAAATCGAAATAATAGAAAACATATGTGCCATTACCGTATGTGTAAAAACACATCTAAAAATTTGTAATATTATAAATCAACCCCAGACATTATTCCTAAGTGTTCCACGAAGAATTCGTGCAACGAAAATCCAATTGGCCAAGCATACATCATAACGTGACTAATTATCCAAATAAGGAAACTAATCGGGAAACTATTAACACGGAAATATAACTGGCATAAATTAATGAACATGTCAGAGACCTCCGACATCGGGTATGATGACCCATTATCAAATTGGACCAATGGACCTCTCATAGTCCATGAATAAAATCAAGTAGAAAAATATAATAAAATCTATAACTCTATTATACCCTAATTAAAAGGGAATTCCATAAGATAAATCCCAATAAATAAAGGGCTTTGATAAATGGACCATATAAGATTTATTGGCCAAAATAAGGATTTATAAAAGATAATAATAGAAAAATACCCTAAATTCGACTAAAATATTACATAAATAGAAAAGGGGTATTTAATGCATAAAATAGGAAGTTTGAGTTAGAATTGGACTCCTAAACCTACCCTAATAGGTTGGCCACAAATTTAGCTCCCATCCTAACCTAAATAGGAAGTGGAAAGCTTGGTAGGAGGTTAGGAAAGGAGGAAATTTGGAATTAAATAGGAGTTAGAGTCCTATTAGGAAATAACAACCCACATGCATAAATACTCTCCAATCTTTCCATGGCCAGCCCTAACACATTGCTGGGGCTTGCTGGACCTGGAGGAGAGGCCAAGGAGGAGGAGAATTCATGGGGAGAACGCTTCATCAAGCTTCATCCCAAGTTATTCAAGTTCTAGCCCTATAGAGGAAATCGAGTCAAGGTAGGTATTCTCACAAGCTAAAATCATAAGATTCGTCTGTAGATTGATCCATGCATCAGGAACAAAACCCTCAAGTTTCATAATTTTCCATCGCACATATCTTTTGTTCTTGATTTTTGAAGTTATGTACTCATCTTGACCCCGAACCTTCATGTTTAATTCATATCTCCTTGAATACTCTATTTCATGCCTCGAAATTTTTATTGAAGATACTGATGCATGTTAGACATCTTTTGCCCCTAAAAGCCCTAATTTCTAACCACCTTACTTCGCAAATTAATTCTTTTACTCCAACTGTGCACTGTTCCATGATCTCTATGAAGTAACTTGATTAAACCATGCCAAAACCTTGTATATTTTCTAATTCCAATTTTATAGGCTACTCTTACATGTCTAGATCTGTATAGAACTGGTTTCGAGATTTTTCATGCACTATACAATTTGTCCTTAATTTTTAAGCACCCTGTGTCAAACTATAGCAAGTTGGCCCGCAATCCGAGGCTCAGTCCTTTTCCCGCTCGAACTCAGGCTCAGAACTGAGAACGCGACGGCCCGATAGGTCGCGTTCTCAGGGCCATCGCGACACAGGTACTGTCGCAATCTGATCGCGGCAGGGAACCTTGTCGCGTTCTGGCCGCTGACCGAAACAACCGTCGCGATCTCATATACCCTATCGCATTCTGGTGCCCGACCTGACAAGCCCGTCGCTACCCTTACAAGCCCCTGTCGCGTTCTGCCTGAACCCCGTCGCGACCCTTACAAGGGTGCATCGCGTTCTGGCTTTTTGCATGGAAACCACCTTTTTGCAAGATCTATTGTTATACAGTCACCCCCATGTCTTATAATTGTCATGTACACAGAAAAAAACGAAGTTGTAATTATTGAATATATTTTAATTAATTCTAGTTAATCACATGATCTATCTTTCCCATGATTTTCTCTTACACTTGCACTCACTTTGAACATCCTATATGGCTTAACTTGGCATGAAAAGTGTCACATGTACATATAGCAATTTATTCAATTATATATATTAATTACCCTATTTTAAATAGACTTGTCTACGTTTTCTCGCGATGTTTTGGGAATACCGTTATCGACGCTCCACTGTTCTAGAATTCCTCTAGAATGTCGAGCACCTATTTTTATATACACACTCTCTCTGACTTGGACGAACTCTCCGTCGGATATTCCTTCTGCCGGACTAGTGAGTCTTTGTTCAAGGCCTCCGTAAGTCTCCTCTATCCATGGGTTTCCACATGGTCGACGAGCTGGTTGTACCCTAACACCTATGATACACTCTAGGGATCAGTAAGATCTGTACGGCCTTAGATTGTTCTCTCTCTTATCTGAATCACGCCAAACCTCTAGACCTATGCTTAACATGGCCAGCGGAAGGTAGTGAATTCCCCTTACTGCCAACACCGTATGCGTGTGTTGTGCAACTGTTACTATCGCTCGTTACTCGACGTTTCATGTGCAATGACCATAAGATCTCATCTATATTCTACTTGCTCATCTATTCACGTTCACTCTACTATCTTGTCTCTCCATCCAGTACTCTCTTGGTACCCTTTGAGCTGTGTGGCTTCTACTGTTTTTTACTATTCATGACTGTCTAGCACTAAAAGGGTCTTGTGACTCTACTGACTTGAATGCATATTGTTCAGGGCACGAAGAGTGTCTGAGGGCTCCAATCTAGTCCTGGGGGCAGAGAGCCACCCGAAAATACCTGCAGGGGCTATAGACGGTGTTTTGCATTGCACCGGTTCTGACTGACTGTTCTGAATTAGCTAGACATCTGACTGTTACACTGTTACAGTTAATCTGTTGATTGACGTACTGCACTGTTACTATACTGCCACTGACTGTTACTGAACTGTTATTGAGCGACTACTGTCGTACTCTCTACTTGCTCTACTTGATACTCGCTCTCTTGAGTTATTGCGTTCTATCGTGACTTGATCACATTCAAAGTGCTATACTCTCTTGTTGTCTATTGACAATAAAAGGCTATATATCTCTCGGCTATCTACGGATAACCAAAGTGCCATTACTATTTCAATTGACGGAAGTTAATCAAAAGTGCTATACTAGTTTGATTGATGAGAATCAATCACGTGCAATTTACTCTTTACATGATCAACTACTATCTCTCTTCTTGCTATACATGTCGCTTGCTATCTTTGACAATGACATTACTGGCTATTGCGTGATTTGACTTTAATCATCGTGCTATAATTGATTCATCTGCTATTTGCACCATGCTACTGTGCTATTACTTCTAGACTTTACATGACTCGCTCTATCATTAGTTACTCTGCCATTAATGCGTTAATTACTTAAAGCCTGCTTGACTATTGAGATTTAAGTCCTACTGGGCGTTATCGCTCACCCTTCTTTATTTGTTAGTGTGTCTCAGGTAAGTCAGACAATGACGTTACACATATCAATGGCACGGGACCAGAGTGATGAGCATCCTGGAGTCAGTTGATGAAGTTGCCCTAGTACTATAGAGTCTAGTAGTTATTGGTTTAGATTTTTTTCAATGTAATGATGTCATTGAGCCCTATGTATTGGCTCCAAATTAGTGGTTGTAATAGTCTTAGTGGAATTTCAATGAAATGAAGAGTTAATTCCAATATTGTTCATTAGACGCTCTGATTACTCAACGGATTGTACATTTTTCTCTACTATGTACTTGGTTCACGTTTTCCTCCAATTTATTCCACTGCTAAATTGGAGGGCGTGACATAGCACGATAGCATATGATTGAAATAGCACAAGTTTCCAAATATAGTACAAGCATCGAGTATAGCACAAATAGTAGGATGACCATAGCACAAATAGCACAAAGTATAGCAAGAGCACAACGTGTATAGTATAGCACTTTGTTGTCAATAGATAATGAGAGAATATATAGCATAGCACTTTTTATTGTCATAGATAGTCGAGATAGATAGCACTCAAGTGTAGTGCCAAACACTCGAGTCATTTAATTCCCTCGGGCAAATAGATCTTTTGGCGCACATCCCAAGACTAGACCGGGCCCTTTATATGTTGCCAGACATTGGTTATATTGTTTATCTTTAGACAATCAGTCAATGGCCATAGAGAGTACCAAGAAATAGATGAGAGTACTAGATGAATAGATGAGATAGTATAGAGAGTGTGAATAGATGAGCGAGTCGAGTATAGATGAGAACTACAGGTCATTGCACATAAAACGCCAAGTAACAGGCGATGGTAATAGTTGCGCAACACGCGTAATTGCTGTTGGCAGTCAGGTGGAATTCACTACCCTTCCACTTGCCATGTTATGCACAGGTCCAGAGGTCCGACGTGATTCAAGATAAGAGCAAACTTCTAATAGCCATTTGGATCATGTTGATCCCTAAAGGGTATCATAGGTGTTAGGATACAACTAGCTCGTCAACCATATGGGAATCCATGGACAGAGGAGACTTACAGAGGGTTGAACAAGGATTCACTAGTCTTCTAGAAGGAGTATCCGACGGAGAGTCATCCAAGTCAAGAGAAAGTGTGTACATAGAAACAAGTGCTCGATGTTCTAGAGGAATTCTAGAACAGTGGAGCATCGGCAACGGTATTCCCAAAACATCGCGAGAAAACAAAGAGAAGTTCATTTAAAAATATGGAAATTTAATTATATAATTGATATAAATTACAGTCATAATATGAGATATTTTTATGCCAAGTTAATCCATATTGGATGGTTCAAGTGTGTGCATGTGTAAAAGAAATCATAGATAGAAAGAGGTCATGTGCATGTCTTTTAAATCACTCAATATATATTCAATTTATAACATGTGTATTTACTGCGTACATGACTTGTTAACAAGGGTATAGGCACTGTAGAAAGTTAGAGCATAACAAGTCAAGGTTTTCATGCAAAAACCCCAGATCGCGACGTACCCCTGTAAGGGTCACGACAGGGTCAGATGAGAATGCGACAGGGTGTTACATAGAATGCGACGGGTCGGTCAGAGCAGGCCGCTAGTACGCGACGCCAGTGCCTATCACGTTCAGAATGACGGGTGGCTCTGTCACGATCAGCCCTAAGAACGCGGCCTATCGGGCTGTCGCGTTCTCAGGTCCTGCGCCTGAGTCCGAGCGGGAAAAGGACGTTCTTGGATTGCGGTCTAGGTTTCTATATTTTGATACAGGGTTGTTCAAATATTAAGAACAAATCGCACAGATGATGAAAATTCACGAAACCTTTAAACGACTCTAGACATGCAATAGTATTCATAGTGAATAGGAATTGCAAAGTGGACATAGTCTCGACATGATTCAATCAAGTTAACATGGAACTGTGTATAGTGGAGATGAATGAATTAATTCGAGCAGGAGGATGAATGAAAATTAGGGCTTTCAGAGGCAAAAGATTCCTGATGTCGATCAATATCACCAGTAAAACTTTCATAGCATGGTGTCAAGTATACATGGAGATATGAATTAAACATGTTGGTTGGGGGGTCATGGGGATTTCCGAACTTCAAAAATCAAAATCAAATGATTGGCTTAATGGAAAATTATGAAACAAAAGAGCTTTTGTTCCTGGTGGTTGGCACAAACTACAAATGAAATTAATTAGGTTTTGCTCGTGAGAATGCCTACCTGACTCGTTTGATCTTCTAGGGTTAGAACTTGAAGAACTTGGGTTGAAGCTTGGTCCAGCCTTCTTCCCATGAATTCCTCTGCTCCTTGGCCTCCTCTCCTCGTCTAGCAAACCCCAGCAACGTGTTAGGGCCGACCATGGAGGGTTTAGAGAGTATTAAGCTACTTGGGTTTCTATTCCTAATAGAACTCTAACTCCTATTTATTTCCGAGATTTCCTATTTCTATCCTCCTTCCAAGCTTTCCAACTCCTAATGGGTTAGGTTGGGATGCAATTCGTGGCCAACCTATTAGGGTAGGGTTAGGAGTCCAATCCAACTCAAATTACTTATTTTAATGTTTTAATACCCCTTTTCTATTTAGGTAATTTAAGTTACGAATTTAGGGTATTTTCTTATTATTCCTCTTTTAAAAATTCCTATTTTGGCCAAATAAATTTTAGAGGGTCCATTAACAAAGCCCACTACTTCTTTTCTTTTAATGAGTTTTAATTAATTCCCTTTTCTTTTATTTTCAATTGATTTAATTTTAATATTATTTAATTTATTTTTCGAAAAATTTAGGTTGCTCCATCCTCCCCCTCTTAAAAGAATTTGGTCCCCAAAATCATATGATCATAATGGAGAGAATGCCTTACTGAAAAGATTGGGGTAGTTCCGTCTAATGATTCCTTCAGGTTCCCATGTGGCTTCTTCCACTCCCCGATTATTCCATAGGACTCTAACCACATGGATGGGATGGTTCCCTGAGTTGTTGCACCTTCCATTCCAGTATCTTGAATGACTTCTCTTCGTATGTCATGTCCTTGTTCAACATGAACTTCTTATGGCGAATGATATGCATAGGATCATGCATATTTCCTAAGCATGGGACATGGAACACATTGTGTACGCATGCCAAGTTTGGTGGCAATGCCAATCGGTATACAACCTTACTAACCCTTTCGAGCACTTCAAAAGGACCGATGAATCGAGGACTGAGCTTCCCTTTTACACCAAATCTTTGGATGCCCCGAGTAGGTAACACCTTTAAGAGTACATGATCACCAACTTGAAATTCTAAATCTCGCTTCTCCTGTCAGCATAGCTCTTTTGTCTAGACTGAGCAATCTTGAGTCGGTCTCTAATCACCTGAATGTCCCTTGTTGTAGTTTGCACCATGTCTGGGCTAGCCATTGCTGTTCTCCAACCTCATTCCAGCATGCAGGAGATCTACAGTTTCTGCCATATAGTGCTTCGAATGGTGCCATTTTAATGCTCGCATGGTAACTGTTGTTATAGGCGAACTCTATTAGAGATAGGTGCTCATTCCAATAACCTTGGAAGTCTATAGTGCATGCTCTCAACATGTCTTCAACAATTTGTTGGTTCTCTGGTTGCCCATCAGTTTTTCGGTGAAATGCGTTACTAAACTTGAGCTTAGTACAAAGTGCACTTTGCAGTCCTTTCTAGAAGTGGGACGTAATATCTGATCCCAATCCGAGACAATGGATGATAGAACTCCGTGCAGTCTCACTATCTCCTTGACATATAAGGCAGCTAGTACCTCTACCGACCACTTACTCTTTATAGGGAGGAAGTGAGCGGATTTGGTTAATCGTCGACAATGACCCATATGGCGTCAGTCCACCACGAGTCTTGGGTAAACCCATGATGAAGTCCATGCCATGCTTTCCCATTTCCACTCCGGGATATCTAGTGGTCGAAGCACGCCAGCAGGTGCATGTGTTCCGCCTTTACTTGTTGACAAGTAAGGCAATGGGTAGCATGTTCGGATACCGCTCTCTTCATGTTCGGCCACCAAAACGTTCTTTCCATGTCTTGATACATTTTGGTACCTCCAGGATGAATAGTGTACTTCGTCTTGTGAGCTTCATCCATTAATTTCCTCTTCAATTCTTCATTGTCGGGGACGCATGTCCTCCCTTGGAACATCAGCCTTCCATCCTCAGTCATAGCAAAATCAGGTCTTTCAGCTAAGGTTTCCTTGATGCGAACCAAGAATGGATCACTGTCTTATTGAGCTTTAATTTCTTCCAGCATGTCAGATTGAATCCTGATGTTGGCAACCAAGACTCGATCATCCCTATGTTCAATATTCAAGTCTAACCTTACGAATTTTCTAGTATTGCATCTCTCCAAGGACTAGCCTCGAAACAGATGCCATCAGCTTTCTACTAAGAGCATCAGCTACACATTTCCCTTGCGTGGATGGTATTGGATGTTGAAGTCGAAATCCTTTAGGTATTCTAACCATCTTCTCTGTCTCATGTTGAGTTCCTTCTAGGAGAATAAATACCTCAAACTCTTTGGTCTAAGTAGACATTGAATTGCTCTCCATACAAATAATGTCTCCAGATTTTTAAGGCAAAGACCACGAAGCCAACTCTAAATCATGCACAGGGTAGTTGACCTCATGCGTCTTTAGTTGTCTTGAAGAATAGGCAATGACCTTGTCCTTTTGCATCAATACACAACAGCCAAATTCCTGAGGAATCAGTATAGACAGAGAAACCTCTCCCTCTATTGGAAGAGCGAGAATAGGTGCTGAGGTAAGACAGTCTTTTAGAGTCTGAAAACTCTTCTCACACTCTTTACTCCGGGAGTAGGGATTCTCCTTTCGTGTCAGACGTGTGAGAGGAATGGCGATCTTTGAGAAGTCCTTTATGAACCACCTGTAGTAGCCAGCCAGTCCTAAGAAGCTTCTGATTTCCGTGACGTTGGTTGGTCTCTCCCAATTGAGTACAGCTTCGACTTTGGAGGGATCAACAGAGATGCCGTCTTTTGAGATGACATGGCCCAAGAAGGACACTTCTTCGAGCCAGAATTCGCACTTGCTCAGCTTTGCGTACACTTTGTTGTCTCGCAAGACTTGTAGTGCTACCTTCAGATGTTCTTCATGTTCTTTCTTGTATAAGGATATCGTCGATGAAGACGACTACGAACTTGTCAAGGTATGGCCGATATATGCTGTTCATGAGTTGCATAAAGGCTGCAAGAGCATGGTTAGACCAAAAGGCATAACGATGAATTCATAGTGTCCATACCTTCTCTTGAAAGACATTTTGAAGATATCATCATCCTTGATCCTCATTTGGTGATAGCCAAATCGAAGGTCGATCTTGGAGAAATATTGAGCTCCAGATATTTGGTCAAAAAGTTCATCGCCCGAGGCAATGGATACTTATTCTTGATGGTTAGCTGATTGAGTTGATGATAGTCGATGCATAGCCTCATCGATCCATCCTTATTCTTAATGAATAGCACCGGTGCTCCCCATGGGGAAGTACTTGGACTGATGAACCCCTTCTCTAATAGCTCCATCAGTTGCGCCTTCAATTCCTTTAGCTCGGTAGGTGACATCCGGTATGGTTGACGCGATACCGGGGCAGCTCCAGGGATCAACTCTATAGAAAAGTTGACATCACGTTCTGGGGGAATCCCTGGCAGGTCTTCAGGAAACACATCGGGGTAGTCCTGGAGTACGTGCATGTCTTCTATCTTAGAACCCTTCTTTTCAACTACTATGGCCGCAAGGAAAGCAATGCAACCTTTCCTTATCATATTGTGGGCCTTTATGGCAGAGATTAGAGACATCCGTCTCTTATGTCTAATCCCAGTGAATGACAGCTTAGGGAAATCACTAAAGGTAACTTTCCCTTTCTTACAGTCGACACTTGCCCCATAAGTGGACAACCAGTCGGCTCCCAAAATGACATCATAGCCTTCCATGGCATACACACCAGGTCGGCTTTTAGGTTATGGTCTTCGATCATTACATCGGAAGATGGAAAGTATTTGTTCAATTCTCCTTTCTCCTAGTGGTGTTGTGACAGAACTCACATCCCATGGATATAGGTTTAGCATTAAGGGTATGAGCAAAGTTTTGAGATATGAATGAATGAGTTGCTCCAGTATCAAATAAAACAAATGCCAATAAGGAGAAAACTTGTAGGGTACTTCTACCATGCCACCTTCCTCAGTGGCTCTTCATCATGCAGGGCTTGCAGTCTGCCTGTTTCTTAGGCACTTAGGGCACCTTTCATTTTCCTTTAGTAGCGGGCACTCGGGGATGCGGTGCTCGTGGCTCCCATAGCGTAGACATGCGCCAACTTTCCTCCAACATTCATCTGCTATGTCACTTGGCTTGTCACAGTGCTTGCAGTTGCTCTTCAATGGAGTGTAGGGGACAATAGCTTTGGGTTTCCTTTCTTGGCTGGGTCCCTCTGTGATGTTGAAGAGACGCATCTTGCCATTGGTCGGCTTAGCAGGTGATAGACCAGATGTTATTTCCTTCTTCACGAACTTCCCTTTGATACGGTCAGTGAAGTCTGTAGCATCTTCTAGTAGTTGAGCTTTCTTTACCATCTCGGCATAGGTCTGGAGGTCGAGAGGGGCTAGTTGAGTGATGTATTGTGGCCTAAGGCCGTTGAGAAACTGCTTAGCCTTCATCCTTTCTGTATTCACCAGATGTTCAGCATATTGTGTGCCAGTCTTGAAAACTGGGCTTCATATTCGGCCACAGTCAAGCGCTCCTTTATTTAAGGCCCAAATTCTGCAGCCTTCTTCTCTGGACCACTCGAAGAGATACTTGGAGTTTTAAGGCTTCTTGAATTCGGCTAAGTAATGACCATTAGCTAAGTCGCTTCAACCGACTCCCACCAAGCGCGATGTCCTTCTCTATGTGGGTTGAGTGTATATTTCATAACATTTCCCTCCTATTTTGATGATGACAAGAGGTATTTTTTTAAAAGCAATTTAAACGAAACATGTCATAATATGTTACCTGAAATCATGTTCAAAAAGGCATGTTTTTAATCCACATTTATCATTTATATTCTTGATAAATCATTTAACTAATGATATATGTGTTGTATATTTCAGGAACAAACCTGTGTGTAAAAGTGTGTCGACACACCCCTCATGGTGTCGACACAAGGTCTCAGGTCCGAAGGCAGAAAACACATCTGTGCTGATTGTGTGTCGACACAGGCCAGTGAGTGTGTCGACACACTGGACTTCCCACCGAAGGCCAGTTCTCAGGTTTAATCAGGGTGTCGACACCAATTGGATTGTGTGTCGACACAGGATGGGCTTTCCAGAAGATCAAGCCTTCAGTTTGCAATCAGTGTGTCGACACCACCTGAAGAGTGTGTCGACACCATGGGTTTTCCAGAGACCATATTTCAGGCTTTGATCAGTGTGTCGACACTACCACCAGGGCAGGTCGACACACTCCAAGAAGATTCCAACTTACCTTTGCTGAATGCCACGTGTCTTCCTAGGGCGATCAGGAATCAACCTGGGATCGCGTGCCCTTGTACCCAAAAGGGTATACTTGGAATCTTTTGTGTATAAAAGCCCCTTTATGGCCAATCATCAGAGAGCCGACCCAACAAACTCTTGTGCCTCCTGAAAAGTTCCTGGCGGCCACAAGAGCTCGTGTCTCCCTCCTCTGCCTTCCTGGAGGTTCCAGAAGACCTCGTCTCACCAATTCAAGGTGTGAGAATTGGGGTTTGATCTTGAAGAAGCCTCTGAAGCATCCCAGGAAGCAGATCAAGTAGAAGCCATCGTTGGAGAAGAATTCAAGGAAGATCCAACCTCCCAGATTGCAGAGCATCGCCTTGGACTTCAAGTTTGCAAGCTTCTTCCCAATCCAAGCTTCTACAAGGGAGTACACTTGAAGAACGAAGTCATTCAATACATTTTACTGTACTTCTGTTCTTCTGAGATATCTCTTGAGATTATGCAAGTGCTTCTGCATAATTCTCATTAGTGTTCTCAAATTTCGACTAGATCTGTTGCTAGAAGATCTATGTCTTGAGTTGGTGTCTAGCAAGTAATTGTGTGAGCCTTGTGCTCAGGTTGTTGTGAGCCGTTGTGCTCAGTTTTGAGTTGTCGAACTCAAGTGTGGGTTGAGCAGTCTTGCTCAGTTGTTCTAGAGTAGTCTTGCTCTAGAAGTGGTGTGAGTTGTAAGCTCTCCAGTTTGGAGTTGTCAGGCTCCAGTGGGTGTGTTACCCAGTTGTGTTTAGTGAATCCTCACGGGTTGTGAGGGGTGGATGTAGGAATCACTTGGGTGATTTCCGAACCACCTAAAAATCCTGGTGCACTTGTCTATTTGTGGTTTGATTAATTCATCCGCTAGATGCTTGCATAGGATCGGTTTTACTCACTTAAACAACTTATTTCACATCTATTTTTACCAACTCACTCTAATCTTATCAGATCTGTGACTTTTCACTGATAAAATTGCCTCTGATTCTAAAGTGTTTTTAAAATTGTTTAAGCTTCCGCAAAAGTGGCTTAGATCTATTCATCCCCCCCCTTCTAGATCTTTTCCACACATTCACCTCGATCCTTCAATTGGTATCAGAGCGGGTTTACATCGATCTGATTTGATCTGAGCAGTTTTTGTTTCTGAGTGTGGGTGTTTGAGTGTTTGCTCGTTTGTTTGTTTGCTTGCTTAGTTCTTTCTCTGTGCAATTTCTTTAGAGTTGTTCATGTTGATTCAAAGGTTTCATAGCTGAGGGCCATTCCATAAATAGGCCACCATTCTTTAATGGAACGGACTATTCTTATTGGAAGAATAGAATGCAAGTATTTCTGAGGGCCCAGAACTATGAGATCTGGAAAGTAGTTGAGGTGGGTCCCTATGAGAACCAGGGAGAAGAAGATACCTGGACAAGGGAACAGATAAGGAAAGCCACATTGAATTATAGTGCCATGAACATGATTCAATGTGCTGTCCATCCCAAGGAGTATTCGAGAATCTCTATGTGCAAATCTGCCAAAGAGATGTGGGATAAACTCGAATTACTCTATGAGGGAACATCTCAGGTCAAGGAGACCAAGGCAAATATTTTAGTTTCAGAATATGAACTTTTTATGATGAAGTCTAACGAAAATATTTCTGAAATGTTTGCCAGGTTCATGGTGATAGTCAATGGACTGAAGGCCTTGGGTAAGGAATACACTGATGCAGACTTGGTAAGAAAAATCTTGCGTTCACTTTCTTCAGTTTGGCATACTAAGGCCACTGTCATTGAAGATTCAAAAGATTTGTCCAAAATCTCTTTGGATGAATTGATTGGATCCTTAATGACATATGAAATCAACTTAAAAAGAAATGAAGAACACATAATTAAGACCAAGCCTATGGCACTTAAGGCCTCTTCAAGCAATAAAGATAAAAGTCAGGAAAGACAAGCTCTGAAGAGTCTGAGTCAAATGAGGATGAGATTGCCCTCATGACCAGACAATTCAGGAAATTCTTGAAATATAGAAAAGGGAAAATGGCTGGGAAAAAGAAATTTTCCTCAGGTAAGAAAAACACTTCCTCTTCTAATTTCAACAAGAATCACAAAACTGACGAAAATATTGTCTGTTACAGGTGCAACAAACCAGGACACATGAAGGGAGAGTGTCCTGAGAACAAGAAGGATAAGCACAAGAAATTCCAGAAGTACAAGAAGCCAAAGGCCATGGTGGCCACTTGGTCTGACGAAGACTCAAGTGAGGAAGAAGAAGAGAAGAAATCCTCAAGCTCTGAAAGTGAGGAGGTTTGCTTCATGGCCAACACACAGATGAAAAGGTAAATACTTCCTTTGAAGACTATACTGTTGAAGATTGGCAGGATGTGTATGCAGAACTGGTTGAAAGATATTCTGAAATGAGAAAAGAAAACAAACACATCAAAAAGAAAATTGAAAATCTTTACCATAACCAATCTTCAAACAATAGAACTTGTGAACTGGAAACTGAAGTAACAGAATTGCTTGAAGAAAAAAAAATCTCCTGAACCTAATTGATGATCTAAAGCTTGCCTCTCAAAAGGCCTCCCAAGAATTCAAAAACTTAACAGAAAAGCTGGAAATTGAAAAACAAAAACAACAGAAAATTGAAGAAATTATAACTCTTAAAAACCAGCTAAAGAAAGGGAGGAGGTTATCCAAACCTTCACAAAAGGCCAAGATAACTAGAGGCATTGCTAGGATCCAACATGACAACCACATCTCATGGATTAGGATTCAACAAAAGAAACCAACAAAAGATAAATCTGGTGAGAAAAAGGGAAAGCACCATTGATTAAATTTGTCAAGGGTCCTAATCTGGAAAACACAGAAATTCAACAAACAGCAAACAAAACCTTAAACAAAACACCAAACAAAGCAAAAACTCAAAAAAAAGAAGACTATCAGGTCGACACAGTCCCCTGACAGGTCGACACCAGTCCACAAG
The DNA here is from genome assembly GCA_014218235.1 of Colocasia esculenta. NCBI lineage: Eukaryota > Viridiplantae > Streptophyta > Magnoliopsida > Alismatales > Araceae > Colocasia > Colocasia esculenta. Next base: position 6,343,662 of record CM024756.1, read on the forward strand.
AAGAAGACTTCTGTGGCTGTTGTGTCGACACCAGTTCAGGAGAGGTCGACCTGCTCAACACCAAAAATCACAAACAACTCAACCAAAAATTCAAATAAAAATCTGAAAAATAAGAAAAAGGTAAAAGAAATGATTCATAAAAAACCTGGACCTCCAAGACAACAGTTCAAGATAATTGGACCAATCCTTGGAGCCAATGGTATGAAAATCCCTGTTGGTATCATCCTCAATTCTATTATCCAAATTTCTTGATGTACCAACAAAACCCATGGATTCCACCTCCTAATCTCAACTCCAATTTTCAAATGAAAAACTCCCCTCCTCCCAAAACAAAGATCTTGGTGCTTTCATTCCTAAAAGAAAGAACAAACAGAAAAAGGCTGAAAACACCAAAGTAACAAAACAAAAGTCAAAAACAATCAAATTTGGGTGAGAAAGGATTTGATATCTGTGCTCAATCATACTGATGGTCCCAACTCTGTTTGGGTACCAAAATCTTCTCTCCATTGATCTTTTTGCAGGAAAGTCGTGCACCCAAATCCAATGTATGGTTCCTTGACAGTGGGTGTTCACGACATATGACTGGAGATAGAGCAAATTTTCCTGTCTGATTGAAAAGGAGGGAGGGTCAGTTACTTTTGGAGGTAAAAATAAAGGAAAGATCTTAGGATCTGGAAAGGTTGGTCAAACTTCTTCAAACTCAGTAGATAATGTTTTATTAGTTGATGGTCTTGATTATAATTTGCTCAGTATCAGCCAACTATGTGACAAAGGTCACAAAGTTGTGTTTGAATCTGATTTTTGTAAGATAATTGATTCATCATGAACTGATAAAATCAAATCTTTGGAAAAAGAGAAAACAATGTCTACATGATCAACCTTAATAAAAACTTTTCTGAAAATCTTTGTTTTGTTGCAAATAAAGATGAAATTGCATGGACTTGGCACAAAAGACTTGGCCATGCAAGTTTCAGAACTTTGAATAAATTGTTAAGATTGAAACTGGTTAAGGGTCTTCCTGAATCTTTTTCTAATGTTGAAGGTCAAGTTTGTGGGATCTGTGCTAAAGGAAAACAAACTAGGAAATCTTTTAAAACCTTCAATGAGGTACTCACATCTAGGCCACTAGAACTTCTTCACATGGACCTTTTTGGACCAACAAGAGTTCTAAGCTTAAGTGGCAAGAGATATGGGTTTGTAATCATTGATGACTTTACTAGATTTACCTGGGTTATTTTTCTATCCCACAAAAGTGATACATGCCTTGAATTCAGGAATTTCTGTACCACAATCTTAACAACTTATTCACATAAAATCAAAAATATTTTAACTGATCATGGGGGTGAATTTGATAACACATCCTTTTCTGATCTATGTGCTGAATTTCAAATATTTCACAAGTTTTCTTCACCTAGAACTCCAGAACAAAATGGAGTTGTGGAAAGAAAGAATAGAACTCTTGTGGAAATGGCTAGATCCATGCTCTTAGGAAGTAATCTGCCCAAATCCTTCTGGGCTGAAGCTGTTAACACAGCCAATCACATCCTAAATAGAGCTTTGATCAGACCAAAGATCAGAAAAACCCCTATGAATTGTTGAAAAATAAAAAGCCAACTGTTTCATACTTTAAAACTTTTGGGTGCAAATGTTTTGTACACAATAATAACAAAGAAAACCTTGACAAGTTTGATGCTAAAAGTCAGGAAGCTATCTTCCTTGGCTACTCTGAAGTGTCAAGGGCTTTCAAAGTGTACATTCTAAAAACCAAACTGTTGAAGAATCTCCACATGTCATTTTTGATGAAAATTCCTTTTCAACTAATGATTTTAAATCTTGCAGGGAAAGACAAGACAATGAAGAGGATGACCTCATTGTGGATTCTTCACCAACCGTTGAGGAGATAGACAACATTGAAGAGAACCTGAACAACAACTCACCATCTTCAAGTGGTTCAGGTAACATTGCTCCTGAAGTGGGCACCTCTCAACAGGTAATTTCTGAACCTCGATTTCTGAGAGATCACCCATTAGACAGTGTAGTTGGCAATTTAAATGATAGAGTTAGGACCAGATCTTCCTTTTTACAAAATGTTGAAGAAGACCCACTAGCTCTAATTTCCCAAATTGAACCCAGTCAATTGATGAAGCCTTATTCAGTTCTGATTGGATTAATGCTATGCATGATGAACTTCATCAATTTGAAAGAAATCAAGTATGGGAATTAGTACCTAGACCTAGTGACCAGACAGTGATTGGCACTAGATGGGTTTTCAGAAATAAAATGAATGAAACTGGTCAAGTAATAAGAAACAAAGCTAGGCTAGTTGCAAAGGGGTATAACCAAGAGTTTGGTATTGACTTTGAAGAATCATATGCCCCTGTAGCTAGACTAGAAGCTGTAAGAATTTTCCTTGCCTTTGCATCCTCCATGAAATTCAAAGTCTTTCAAATGGATGTCAAAAGCGCATTCTTAAATGGATACATAAAGGAAAATGTTTTTGTTGAACAACCTCCTGGATTTGAAAATGAAAAATATCCTAACCATGTTTTCAAGCTTAATAAGGCACTCTATGGTCTTAAGCAAGCTCCAAGAGCTTGGTATGACCGTTTGAGTACCTTTTTGCTTGAAAAAGGATATTCTAGAGGTAATGTTGATCAGACATTGTTCACAAAAACAGTAAAAAATCAAATAATTGTTGTCCAAATTTATGTTGATGACATAATATTTGGATCAACCAATAAAGGCCTTTGCACAGAATTTTCAAATCAAATGAAGAATGAATTTGAAATGAGCTTAATGGGAGATTTAACATTCTTTTTGGGATTGCAGGTGAACCAAACAACTGAAGGAATCTTCATCAGTCAAACCAAATACGTCAAGGAGCTATTAAAGAGGTTTGACTTTCAGAACCTTAAACACTCAAGCACACCAATTGCAATTAATGCTAAACTAGAAGAAGATTCATCTGGTAAGTCAGTAGATCCAAAGACCTACAGAGGTATGATTGGCTCTCTGCTCTATCTTACAACTTCTAGACCTGATATTCAGTTTTGTGTGTGTTTATGTGCTAGATTCCAATCTAATCCTAAAGAAAGTCACATGCTTGCTGTTAAACGAATTTTCAAATATCTTGTTGGAACATGTGACTTAGGTATTTGGTATCCTGCTGGTTGCAAGTTAGATCTGTTTGCCTATTGTGATGCTGATTATGCTGGTGCAAATTAGATAGAAAAAGCACAAGTGGCTTGTGTCTATTTCTAGGTGGGTGCCTTATCTCTTGGGCTTCTAAGAAGCAACATTCAGTTGCTCTGTCAACTGCAGAGGCTGAGTATGTTGCTGCTGGTAGATGTGGAACTCAGATTCTCTGGGTGAAACATCAACTTCTTGATTACAACCAAGATTTAGGGTGTGTACCCATCCTATGTGATAACACTAGTGCCATAATTTATCTAAAAACCCCATTCAGCACTCCAGAACAAAACACATTGAAATTAGGCATCATTTCTTGAGAGATGAGGTTGCAAAGAATCATTTGAACTCCACTTCATTGAAACTGATAAACAAATTGCAGACATATTCACTAAACCCCTTCCTGAAAACAGATTTTCATCTTTAAGGAGAGAACTTGGTCTTTGTAAATGTCCACCTTCTTGATCTCTCTTAAGGTTTGGGTTGAGTGCTATGCATTGTCTAAGGGGGAGTTCTTTGCATTTCATAACTCTTTGCTTCCTTGAATTACATTGTTCATATCTCTCTCTCTCTTTCAAGTCTAATTCCCTTTTTACAATAAATTCTCCAACTCTTATTGTGTTGACACTTCTTGGTATCAAATGGTGTTTGGAGAAGGACAAGTTAGGCTTGTCTGAAACCATCATTATGCGTGAGTATATAACTCCGCCAAGTACTAAGAAGTTGATATGCAATAGTTGAGGGGGAGCTTTTATTGTTCAAAGAGAATACTCTTTCTGATTTCAAAAACTTGCTAGTTTTCACTTCCATTTCTTTTTGGTAATGAATTCTTCAACTCTTATTGTATTGAAATTTCTTGGTATATCAAATGGTGTTTGGAGAAGGACAAGTCAGGCTTGTCTGGAACCCTTTCACTATGCGTGAGTACATAACTCTGCCAAGTACTAAGAAATGAATATGCAATTGTTGAGGGGGAGTCTTTGTTGTCCAAGAAGAAAATATCCTGATTTTAAAACATGCATATCTTTATTTTGATGAAAAATGGTTGAAATCATCATCTCAGGGGGAGCTAGAAAATTCACAAGTCATCACTTTGCAAAATTTACAACTTTTCTAGCATTTCATCAATTCCTTGCATGATGTCCTCATTCTAAAGTCTAGAGTCTCAAAATGAACCTTTGAGTGATCTATTATATTTTTTACTAATCAACTTTCAACTATATGTCTCAACCTACAGAAATTCAGATTTCTTCCTAGACTAAACAACATCTTGTGCCTTGAACTTAAAACATTTTCTTGTTTGCAACTGATGAATGGATGTATTTGATTTCTATCTCACAAATTCTCCAAAATCATTAAGAATCCAACAGAGCAATGGCACTTGTGCTGAGAAACTGCACACCTTCACAATGAATGAAGTGCCATGCATGTCATGAGGCACTATTGCTAACTCTGTTCAAAGGGGAACAAAATAAACATAAATTCAAAACAAAAGCAAATGTGCTATGATTTTTTTTATGATGACTGAGTAACTGGAAATATTGGCGTCTACAAAACGTATATTTTCATGTCAAAAGGTCATCATTTACCCCTTTGAGACTTGATAATGACTAAATCTTAAGTATCCAGGGACTATGGTGTGTAAAAAGCACTAGTACTTGAGTGAAAGAGATTTATATCATTTGATAGTTTGCTAAAAGAACAAAAAATGTGAGTATTATTGGAGATTTGTCTAGAAAGACTCACTTTCATCCCTCATCAAGTTGTTCTTTGAGATTGTGTTTTATTTTCAACACAATAGTATTTGGTCTAGATGATATTTTTATTTCTTCAAAGTTGAGAAATATGGTAGCTTATAGTTGATTGTTAGATATTATATATCCCTCAAACTTTCATCTTGTTGATTCAAGTCTTGGAATGATAATATCCTGTTAGAAATTGTGTGAAAACCTGAATTGTGATGAATTTTTGCAAAATATAACAAATGAATTTTTTAAGCCTCTTAAAAATCCTTGAAATGATAATTCCTCTCATTATTTATCATTCTAAAGATGTCCCAAATTTCTCCAAAATTTCCTCTCAAAATAAAAAAATTCAAAATTTTCTTCTAAGGCCGTGTCGACACACAGTGTGTATCGTGTCGACACACTTTCGGTAAGGTCGACACAACCTTCCTCCTGTGTCGACACTACCCCTTGCCAGATTTCTTTTCAACCCGTTAGGGTTCACCTTAAACCCTTGTTGTTCCTGCGGGGCAGTGTACCACTGCACCTCTTTTTGGGCGTCAGGTCGACCCGACGGCCTCATTCCCATTGTTTTCCGGCAAGAAATCCTCCCAAATTCTCTCTCAATCGCATCAATCCTTCAATCATCTCTCCAATCTTCCATCCATTCCGAATTCCACTCCTCTTGCACCATGGTCAGGAAGTTGGGTCCCCGCCGTGGCGCAAGGTCAAGGGCCTCTTCAAGGCTAATTCCTCCTCCTCCTCCTCCATCTTCTACCTAATGTATATTTGTTTTGATGATGTCAAAGGGAGAAGAATGAATGAATTGAATGTAATATTTGATGTAATGGTCTTTTGAATGAAATGAAATGTTTGCTTGGCTTCAATGAAAAGTATTGTGATTGTGAATGCAAATCTTGTCTTTGTGTTTGAATACTTGTCAAGTTGCTTGACTTGTGTGCACAAAAGTTCTCATTTCAAGTAACATTGTATCTCACAAACACATCATCAATTGTTACTGAAGAATATCAAAAGGTCCTTGACAAGTATGAACAAAAGAAAACAAAAATTTAAACAATCAAAAATTGCTTAAAATCACACTTCATCAAAACCACATTGAAATATGGATTTAATGTTGCCATCATCAAAAAGGGGGAGATTGTTGGGTTGAGTGTATATTTCATAACATTTCCCTCCTATTTTGATGATGACAAGAGGTATTTTTTTAAAAGCAATTTAAACGAAATGTCATAAATATGTTACCTGAAATCATGTTCAAAAAGGCATGTTTTTAATCCACATTTATCATTTATATTCTTGATAAATCATTTAACTAATGATATATGTGTTGTATATTTCAGGAACAAACCTGTGTGTAAAAGTGTGTCGACACACCCCTCATGGTGTCGACACAAGGTCTCAGGTCCGAAGGCAGAAAACACATCTGTGCTGATTGTGTGTCGACACAGGCCAGTGAGTGTGTCGACACACTGGACTTCCCACCGAAGGCCAGTTCTCAGGTTTAATCAGGGTGTCGACACCAATTGGATTGTGTGTCGACACAGGATGGGCTTCCAGAAGATCAAGCCTTCAGTTTGCAATCAGTGTGTCGACACCACCTGAAGAGTGTGTCGACACCATGGGTTTTCCAGAGACCATATTTCAGGCTTTGATCAGTGTGTCGACACTACCACCAGGGCAGGTCGACACACTCCAAGAAGATTCCAACTTACCTTTGCTGAATGCCACGTGTCTTCCTAGGGCGATCAGGAATCAACCTGGGATCGCGTGCCCTTGTACCCAAAAGGGTATACTTGGAATCTTTTGTGTATAAAGCCCCGTTTATGGCCAATCATCAGATAGAGCCGACCCAACAAACTCTTGTGCCTCCTGAAAAGTTCCTGGCGGCCACAAGAGCTCGTGTCTCCCTCCTCTGCCTTCCTGGAGGTTCCAGAAGACCTCGTCTCACCAATTCAAGGTGTGAGAATTGGGGTTTGATCTTTGAAGAAGCCTCTGAAGCATCCCAGGAAAAGATCAAGCAGAAGCCATCGTTGGAGAAGAATTCAAGGAAGATCCAACCTCCCAGATGCAGAGCATCGCCTTGGACTTCAAGTTTGCAAGCTTCTTCCCAATCCAAGCTTCTACAAGGGAGTACACTTGAAGAACGAAGTCATTCAATACATTTTACTGTACTTCTGTTCTTCTGAGATATCTCTTGAGATTATGCAAGTGCTTCTGCATAATTCTCATTAGTGTTCTCAAATTTCGACTAGATCTGTTGCTAGAAGATCTATGTCTTGAGTTGGTGTCTAGCAAGTATTGTGTGAGCCTTGTGCTCAGGTTGTTGTGAGCCGTTGTGCTCAGTTTTGAGTTGTCGAACTCAAGTGTGGGTTGAGCAGTCTTGCTCAGTTGTTCTAGAGTAGTCTTGCTCTAGAAGTGGTGTGAGTTGTAAGCTCTCCAGTGTTGGAGTTGTCAGGCTCCAGTGGGTGTGTTACCCAGTTGTGTTTAGTGAATCCTCACGAGTTGTGAGGGGTGGATGTAGGAATCACTTGGGTGATTTCCGAACCACCTAAAAATCCTGGTGCACTTGTCTATTTGTGGTTTGATTAATTCATCCGCTAGATGCTTGCATAGGATCGGTTTTACTCACTTAAACAACTTATTTCACATCTATTTTTACCAACTCACTCTAATCTTATCAGATCAGTGACTTTTCACTGATAAAATTGCCTCTGATTCTAAAGTGTTTTTAAAATATTTAAGCTTCCGCAAAAGTGGCTTAGATCTATTCATCCCCCCCCTTCTAGATCTTTTCCACACATTCACCTCGATCCTTCACTCTAATTGTAACGTAGCCATAGCAGCTTATCTCTTGCTGCACCTTGCATGACATGGAAAATTCTTTCTGTCTCCTTCAGCCATGCTCGGCCTCATTTGATCCGTGTAACCACGAAACCTAGGCGGGTTCAATCTCCTAAAGTTACGATGTAGTTCACCTGCACCGCCATGGTTTCCTCCACCTTGTGCCGCTTGGAGAAGCCACGAGTAAGTTCTTGGATGGTTTGTTGCAGCCCTCATCTGAGCATGTTCAGCAGTCATCTTAGTTGCTTAAGTTCCTACACAAATAATTTGTTGTTAGGATATTATGTGGAGTTTAATTTGTGAGTGTGTGAGTTCATTTTAGCTAGTTACCCATGGTTCTAACCACATCTCACATAGGTAGGATAACTAACTCTAGTCGAGGCTGGTCAACCTAGATCATCCTATACTTAAGAATAACCTAGGCTCTGATACCACAAAACAGTCACGCCTCGACGTGGAATATCGAAACGCGAGACAGTTGCAAGTAAACGGGTATAGAGCGAGTACTAAACATCAAATCATTGGACAAGAATAAATACTAAAGCAATTCCATCTCATTAATAATTTCCAAAGTGCGGTTACAACCACTATATCAGAGCCATTCTATAGGGCCCAATTACATTGAATAAAAGTAAAAGACTAAACTCAAATTCTAACAACTACTAGGATGCTAGGGTACGCTTGACTTCACTCTTGGTCATTCCCATCCTCTTGAGTGTAAGTCTCTTCCTCGGTCTCACTTGAGAACACATAACCAAAAACGCAGGGTGAGCGATAACGCCCAGTAGGACTTAAATCTTAGGATCAAGCATGCTTTAAATGATTAATGTATTAAAAGGGCAGAGTAACTAATGATAGAGAGAGAGAGTCAAGTAATGTAAGAGATAGCATGATAGCATGTGATTGAAATAGAATGAGTTTCCAAATATAGTACAAGCGTCGAGTATAGCACAAATAGCAGGATGGCCATAGCACAAATAGCACAAAGTATAGCAAGAGCACAACGTGTATAGTATAGCACTTTGTTGTCAATAGACAACAAGATAATATATAGCATAGCACTTTTGATTGTCATTTAGATAGTCGAGATAGATAGCACTCAAGTGTAATGCCAAATACTCTAGTCATTTAACTCCCGCTGGCAATAGCACTTTTGGGCGCACATTCTAGGACCAGACCGGGCCCTTTATATATTGCTAGGTATTGGTTATATTGTTATCTTTATACAATCAGTCAATGGCCAATAGAGAGTACCAAGAAATAGATGAGAGTACTTGATGAATAGACGAGATAGTAGAGAGAGTGTGAATAGATGAACGTCGAGTATAGATGAGAACTACAGGTCATTGCACATAAAACGTCGACTAACGGGCGATGGTAATAGTTGCGCAACACGCGTGATTGGTGTTGGCAGTCAGGTGGAATTCACTACCCTTCCACTGGCCATGTTATGCACAGGTCCAGAGTTCTGGCGTGATTCAAGATAAACGCGAACTTCAAATAGCCGTTTGGATCATGTTGATCCCTAAAGGGTATTATAGGTGTTAGGGTACAACCAGCTCGTCGACCATGTGGGAATCCATGGACAGAGGAGACATACGGAGGCCTTGACAAGGATTCACTAGTCCGCAGAAGGAGTATCCGACGAAGAGTTCATCCAAGTCAAGAGAAAGTGTGTACATAGGAACAAGTGCTCGACGTTCTAGAGGAATTCTATTACAGTGGAGCGTCGGCAACAGTATTCCCAAAACATTGCAAGAAAATGAAGACAAGTTCATTTACAAATATGGCAATTTCATTATATAATTGATATAAATTACCAGGCGTATTATGAGATATTTTCATGCCAAGTTAAGCCATATTGGATGGTTCAAGTGTGTGCATGTGTAAAAGAAATCATAGATAGAAAGAGGTCATGTGCATGTCTTTTAAATCACTCAATATATATTCAATTTATAATAGGTGTATTTACTGCGTATATGACTGTTAAGAAGGGTATAGGCACTGTAGAAAGTTAGAGCATAACAAGTCAAGGTTTTTATGCAAAAACCCCAGATCACGACGTGCCCCTGTAAGGGTTGCGACAGGGTCAGATGAGAACTCGAAACGGTGTTACACAGAACGCGATGGGTCGGTCAGAGCAGGTCGCCAGAATGTGACGCCAGTGCCTGTCGCGTTCAGAACGCGACAGTGGCTCTGTCGCGATTAGCCCTGAGAACGCGGCCTATCGAGCCATCGCGTTCTCAGGTCCTGCGCCTGAGTCCGGGCAGGAAAAGGACATGTTCTTAGATTGCGGTCCAGGTTTCTATATTTTGACACAAGGTTGTTCAAATATTATCAACAAATCACATAGACGATGAAAATTCATGAAACTAGTTTTAAACAACTCTAGACATGCAATAGTATTCACAATAAATAGGAATTGCAAAGTGGACATGGTCTCGGCATGATTCAATCAAGTTAACATGGAGCTGTGTACAGTGGGGATGAATGAATTAATTTGAGCAGAAGAATGGATGAAAATTAGGGCTTTCAGAGGCAAAACATTCCTGATGTCGATCAGTGTCACCAGTAAACATTTCATAGCATGGTGTCAAGTATACATGGAGATATGAATTAAGCATGTTGGTTCGGGGTCATGGGGATTTCCGAACTTCAAAAATCAAAATCAAATTATTAGCTTGATGGAAAATTATGAAACGAAAGGGGTTTTGTTCTTGGTGGTTGGAACAAACTACAGACGAAATTAATTAGGTTTTGCTCGTGAAAATGCCTACCTTTGACTCGTTTGATATTCTAGAGTTAGAACTTGAAGAACTTGGGTTGAAGCTTGGTCCAGCCTTCTCCCCATGAATTCCTCTGCTCCTTGGCCTCCCCTCCTCATCCAGCAAACCCCAGCAACATGTTAGGGCGGCCATGGAGGGTTTAGAGAGTATTTAAGCTACTTGAGTTTCTATTTCCTAATAGAACTCTAACTCCTTTTTAATTCCATGATTTCCTATTTCTATCCTCCTTCCAAGCTTTCCACTACTAATTGGGTTAGGTTGGGATGCAAGTTCATGGCCAACCTATTAGGGTAGGGTTAGGAGTCCAATTCCAACTCAAATTACTTATTTTAATGTTTTAATAACCCTTTTCTATTTAGGTAATATTTAAGTTACGAATTTAGGGTATTTTCCTATTATTCCTCTTTTAAAAATTCCTATTTTGGACCAATAAATTTTAGAGGGTCCATTTAATAAAGCCCACTACTTCTTTTCTTTTAATGAGTTTTAATTAATTCCATTTTCTTTGATTTCCAATTGATTTAATTTTTAATATTATTAGTTTTTATTTTTCGAAAAATTCATGTTGCTACATTTATCCTGGTTCAGATCTCCTCTCAACATGAATCTTACTTCCAGTCCACAAGCAACTCTGGGATTTTCCACTAAACACCAAGAACACCTTGGTCTTCCCTTCAATAAGGGGTATACAACACTTGCTTCTAAGCATGTCTTTCCTTTACAAAGGGGAAACATACCTCCTACCCTAGTAGGCCCTACCTTCTTCAATAGGGGAAGCACACAGGGAACAAACCCCCTACCGATTTTCAAGATATGTAGATTATTCAATAGATGTTGCTTAGACGATGAGCAAACATGGACAAAAAGAGAACTAAAAGAATGCGAGCAAGAATCACTCTTCTCTTCCTGATGTAAGTGGACTGGCTAAATGATCTGATGAAGATTGTCCACACAAAGAAGAAGACTTGAGGACTTGAAGACTTGAACACGCAGATGAAGAAGTATAGCCTTTTTGTCTTCTATGTCTCTATATGTGTATATCAATCTCTCTATCCACATTGCTTATTTATCTTCAAGAGCTTCGACTTCTATATAGGGCCTTCAGAGTCTTCTTTGACTATCCATTTGAATAAGAATGTTTAGACTGAAGGAAGTTCGTCTTGAGTGTAACGTTTTCAATGTTTGCCCGGTTCGTAAGCCCCGGGGGGGGGGGGGGGGGGGTGAATGGGTTTCTTAAGGATTTCTGAAACTTTAAAAAAATAGATCTAAAACGTAATGGTTAGTGTTAGATAATAGCAGAATTGGACACAAACAATCACATAGAAATAACATAGGGATTTATCCTACTTGATATGAGATGCACCTCAGTCCTATGTTCAGTCCCCAAGAACACTTGGGGATTTCACTAACTAAGGGTACAGTCCCCCGTAAGGATGCTTGCACACCAGCTTGCTGGTCTACTCTTCACACCTAAAGAAGAACAACCCCCAAATACCTTTGGTCCTCCCTTTTACCAAGGGGAACAACAACACCTCAAACACTTGGGGTCTTCCCTTCTATAAGTGGTAGCAACGCTTGCACAACAAGTCCTCTCTTCACGGAAAAGGAAAAACTTGAATCTCAGTGAGATTACAAAGGTCCCTAGACCAAGCCCAAGATAAACAATAGGAGGCTTGATCAGAGACAAACAACACCCTCTCTAGAATGATATAGCAAGAACACAACAGAGAGAGAGAGAGAGAGAGAGGAGGGAGAAAGCTTGAAGATGATGGCTTTGACGATTGACTTTCCTTTTTTGTTAAGGAATGGATGCTTCGCATTGGTGTGCTCTCTAAATTCATCTCATCTTGTGACTGCATCAACTCCTCCCTTTATAGACTCTTAGAGGATGTATCCAGTAATATGCTCCTTAAGTCTTCAACATTGGCTTCATGTAGGTTTCCAAGACTATGTCTAACAGTTGCTTCAAGGAGTATTGGATACTACAGCTAATAAATGCTAGGAAGAAGATAGTGAGAAGAAAGATATCTCATGTCCGTCAACTCATACCTCTTCTACCTACCACCTTGATTTTCTGCTGACAGTCTAGTATACTAGATACGAGTTTTTTGTCTAGCAGCAACATACATAAGGTAATAATGGAATTTTAAAATATAGCCTATATTAAACAAGTATGGGCTACTGTATTCAATTCTCGAGGTTAACAAATATGAAGATTTTTTATTTCAACTCAGGTTTTTCAAAATGCACCAAAATAAAGATATGAAAACACAGTTGTGTTTGTAAAGCTTTAGTCAATCAATGAAACTTTAATCGAATAGATAAAGCTATTATTTGTCACCATGGATTCAAATAAAAGAGAAATAATTACTAATTTAACAGATATTCTATTTATGAATAGTTGGTCCCAAATTCTAAGTCATTTGTTCATAAGTCAAAGGAATATGTAATATTTATTCACCAATCGAAGCAGTAATAACACTAATCGAATAAATGGTCAAGTATAAGATAGACTCTCATAGGGAAGTTGTAGCACCCTGAAAATTAGTAATAAGTTGGAAGAGCAAACTAGGGTCTTACTAAAGCCTTGTCTAGTAAACAATATAATATTAACCCCAATAAGTTGATTATCAGACCTTGTTCAGCAATCGGTGTGAGTACACACCAATCGATATGGAACTATGTGCATAACATCAATCAGTAGAAATATAACAACAATCGATGTTGGACAGTAATTGATGTTTAAAGGAGCAATCGATATTGGTCAGCAATCTATGTTTAATGACAATCGATGATGGTCAGCAATCGATGTTTAAGGACAATCGATGTTGGCTAGTAATCGATGTTTAAAGGAGCAATCGATGTTGGTCAGCAATTGATGTTTAACGACAATCGATGTTAGACAATAATTGATGTTTAAAGGAGCAATTGATGTTGGTCAATTGATGTTCAATGACAATCGATGTTGGTCAGCATCGATGTTTAATGACCAATTGATGTTGATCAGCAGTCGATGTTTATTACAATTGATATTGGTCCCCAATCGATATGGATTATAAAGGTAATCGATATAGCAATTCGACTTGTAGCACCCCGGAAAATTTAGTACTTACAAATTCGAGATAATAATTTCTATAATATCGAAATAATAAAAACATACGTACCATTATCGTATGTACAAGAACACATCGGAAAATTCCGTAAAAATTATAAACCAATCACAAACATTATTCCTAAGTGTTCCACAAAGAAATTAGTGCAACAAAAAATCTGATTGGCCAAGTGTATGTCACAATGTGACTAATTATTCAAATTAGGAAACTAAGTCGGAGAACCGTTAACACGGAAATATAACGTGATCACAAATTAGATGAACATGTTGGAGAGACTTCCAACATCATGTATTGTTGACCCATTATCGGAATTGGACCAATGGACCTCTCATAACCCATGAATAAATTCAAGTAAGAAAATATAATAAAATCTGAGACTCTCTATTTCCCTAATTAAAAGGGAAAATTCCCCTAAGTTAAATTCCATTAAGTGATGGGCATGGTTAAATGGATCATATAAAGGTGATTGGGTCAAATTGGGATTTGTAGAAGGTGGGATAAAAAGAAAATACCCTAAATTTGTGTCTTTATTATTTCCTAAAATGAAAAGAGTTATTAAATCATTAAAATAGTGAATATGTGTTAGAATTGGATTCCTAACCCTACCCTAATTAGTTGGCCACGGAATTGCAACCCATCCTAACCCAAATATGAGATGGAAAGCTTGGAAGGTTGACAGAAATAATGAAATCTCATAATTAAAGGGGAATTAGAGTCCTATTAGGAAATAGAAATAAGGGAAGCTTAATACTCTGTAAACCCTCCACGGCCAGCCCTAACTCGTTGCTGGGGCTGCTGGACGTGGAGAGGAGGCCAAGGAGAGGAGGAACTCGTGGGGAGAAGGCTTGACCAAGCTTCAACCCGTGTTCTTCAAGTTCTAAACCCTAGAAGGCAAAACAACTCGAAGGTAGCAT